>JANIPM010406677.1:0-12999 GCA_027478405.1 Erythroxylum cassinoides | reverse complement strand
TACGCTATTTGCGTAATGCATGAATTGAGTGAACCATCGATGATAGTTTCTCATTGAGTTCGCAAACTCACCCAAAATTGCAACTATTTTTTAGGAAATCGAAGAGTACCCCGTTAGACAACGGGAGTATGTCTACTGCATGGGAGTCAGAGATTGAGGTCGGGATCAGTTCGCGTCTGCATTAGTGTTATTCTGTTTTTGTGTAAAATTTGTATTTCCGCAAAGTAGTGCTTTTTATTTCAGTGGGCTCCTTTGGCTAACGTCGTATTTATAATGTGATTACTGAAATTGTGTTATGATCGAAATGATTTCGAACTAAAGCGGGCCCAAATCGTTTATTGAATTTCACGTGTTTTCGTAATTCAAAGATAACAATGTCATACTGAGTTTTGGACTGTAATTGAGTGCTCTAGCATACCACCCTCGTGAGGCACAGGCTCGGATATCACCCTCGATGTCGAGTTTGGGTCTTGCGAAAGTGAGATGCTACACTTAGGCACAAAGAGAACATCAGAAATAGTACTGAACCCTTTCCTGGTGTATAACTCGACCATTCCTTTCCCTTCCATAGAAATACACTGACCATCACCAATCCTCATATTTGCATGAATTGATATGTCCAACTCCTTAAATAGATCAAGATTGGAAGACATGGCTTGTACACCCACTGTTTATAATCCATTCTGTAGAGGGTGACTCCACCAATTACAAGTAACAAAAAAAAGTTGCTCATCCTCTTCAATGACATGTGCTTCAGCAGATGAATGTCCAACCTTATCCTTACAAATGGCCTCCATATGTCCCTTCTGATTACACTTTCTATAGATCACATATGGTCTCTCCCAACATCCATAAGCTAAGTGATTTGACTTACCACAGTGAGGACAAGGGTTGTATTTCGCAATCTTATCTCCAAATTGATCTTTGGATGTATCTTTCTGATGAAACTTACTCTTCTATGCCTTAGAGCCCCCCTTTGACCACTTCTTGTAAGCACCTTCTGAAACATCACCCTTCCTCATCAGATGTCTTTGCTCCTGTGCTTATAGGGCACTCACAACCTCAGCTAGCTTGATACTGGTTATATCTTTTGAATCTTCTAGAGAAGCAATGGTTGCTTCATACTTCTCTGGAATTGAGATCAGTAGCTTCTGAACAATTCTCTCATCCTTGAACATTATATCAAGAAGCTTGATCTAGTTAGCTAACTGACAAAGCTTTTTAACATACACTTTGACAGACTCACCATCCTTCATCTGTAGTCTATCAAACTCTCATAAAGTTAAGCACCTTCAAATGCTTAACTCTTTCATCTCCCTGGTATTCTTCCTTCAAGAAACCCTAGATTTTCTTAGCCAAACCCATCTTCATAATTCGGGTGAAAATGGAGGGAGCCAAAGCTTGATACAAACGTGATTTGGCTTAAGCTTTCTTGGTGATCCTCTCCCTCAACCACCTCAGTTGAGGTATTGTTGCATCATCTGTCGGCACTTCAACCATGTAATCATCTTCAATAGGTTCCCAAAGATCTTGTCCTTGCATGTACACTTCCATCTTGATTGCCCCAGATTGCATATCCTTCACCATTAAACACTGGAGGTTGCAAGCCTTAAGATGAGTTCTCAACCATCTCTGATGAACTTCTTTAATCACAGCACTTCCAAAGGTAATCGCCAACTTCGGATCTTCAAGAAAACTCACTTAAACACTCACAAGTCCCTCAAGAAAGAAAAGCTATGATACTAATTTTGTTGCTATTACCTATCACACATAGGTTTTTTAGATCAGTTCCAGTAGAAAACTGATGAATGCTTTAGCAAGAAAAATTAAAGAAACTTAACATAAAAGAAAAGAAGAGGTTTTTATAGAGATTTTAAAAGACCGTGAAATTAGAGTACGTTCTGTTGCATGTGTATCATACGTACATTCTTAACTACTGATATACATTTTTATACACTACTAACTATCACTAACAGAAAGTTAACTACCTGCTAGCTAGCTATATTACTGACTAAGCTAAGTTACTTAGTAACTTGCACTTCGTATTTTCTGAGTCATCACTGCTTCACCTTTTACATCACATCTTTCTGGAATCTAATCTCATCTCTTAAAAAAAGGTTTTTATTCCATAAGGAACCAAAAACCCTTTTTTAAAGGAACAAATACAACCAATTGTATGCAATAACTCAACAACGAACAGTTGCTCGATACAGGACTAAAACAAAATATTGCAATATTGCTCTTATGGTTGCATAACTTTGTCGAATCACTTTACTTAAAAAAACTGGTCTCCCTCGTATTAAACCTACTCTTTGGCATGATAACTTCGTGCTACTATTCTTAGTTCTGATTCAATCTCATGCATTCAGATTGACAATTCACTTTATTCGACATCTGATAGCAAACAAACTTTACATCCAACTGATTACTAATGTTCTTACAAAAACTCTTTGTTCAATCAAACTTCAACATCTTCAGTACAAACTCATAATTACTCTGTCCTCGTAGGGAGGGCTAATATTCCAACTACCTTATTTTCTTTCTGATAACATCTGTTACTATAGATAATTATAGTTCTTATCCGTAATATATTTTCATCTGTTATTATCTCCGCGATTTATCAACATAAAGAAAACTTGAGTGCCTAAGGTACAAATACAAGTCGATCAGGAACTAACTCTATCCGTTTGTCTGAAAACGTGCCTTCTCCTTTTCCTTGACCTCACTTCCCTGGGTCTTGTCATAAGCTTCAGGATCGATCATACAGTCCAAATAATACATATGTTAGTGAAGAGATAAAAAGGGAAGAAACAAGTTAAACAAATAAAAGTTTGTGGTCTAAATATGATAGAAATATTACAAGGGTGGTTTTCATGGATTTTCTTGTCACTATCATCGTCAGGAATTGACTGATTTCCTCCATAAATGCCACCAAATCCTTCTTCATCGGACCTCGTGGCGTACCCTTCTCCGAATGAATGTGACATCAAGTCCCTGTTTAATTGAAAGACAATAAGAAATAACAATCTGCGTCAAAGCAAAATGATAAATAACAGCGAATGCATTACCAAAGCAAGGTTCAGGAACAAACCCTTCTTTCTCAGTAGGGTTCTGGGATTTTTGAGCCTTGCCCATTTTGTTATCATCCTCTGGCATGTTGGACATTGTTGTGACCTGCCTGAAGCTGACCCTTGAAGCTCTTTGACGAAGTTGATTCGGCGTTGATGAGAAGACAACTGTAGGAGAATAGGCTCGAACGGATCTTATCGCCTGGTGCATGCTTTTGGACTTACCTGAAAATCGTTTCTTTAAAAACCGGAGAGACATCCAACTGACAAAGAGGCACAAATTTAGAAGGCCTAGTTATGAGTCGTAAAGCGACAAAGACACGTAGCAATTCGAGAGGAGACGTGGCTCTAGAAAGAACTAGAACAATGACTTGTAGATTGACATCTGGCATTCATGTCGATCTTATTCCCGAGGGCAAAGAAAAGGCTTATGGGCAATTACAAAAAGACAAACTAGATAAAAAGAAAAAGTCACGTCAAGATGAAAACAACTTCAACAGATAAAAAATTAATATTACATCAAGAATGACTCACAAGTCACAATAAAGAAGAATGAAGACATTTAAAATATAAAGACAAATGATTTCAAATAAAGAGACTCTTAATAACAAAAGAAATCCTAATTGTCAAATAAATTCTTGCTATGATTATACAGTAATCGATGACCCGATCAAAAAAATTTTCAGATAGGCTTGGCCTATAGCCCAGGCGAGCCAAGAACGGCCCATGGCAGGTGGGCGGGCTGAGGTCAAACGGCCTGTGGCCAACCTGTCGTCGAACCTCAATCAGTCAAATTATTTAATATATTTTTAAAAATTTTATATATTTATTTTAAGGTAATTTGAAAAAGATGTTAAAAATTTTATATAGTTATTTCTAATCATTTCATTTTTTCTGTTAATAAGATTAGGGGAAAAATATTTGACCTTCTAAAACTATCTTCCTTTTAGTATATGATTCCACATGTCTCTTTAAATGAGATGTTTCACCTTTCGAACCACTTGAATACAACTTATGATAATAATTGCACTCGGCTTTTTCAAATTCGTTAATCGATATAGTCTTTTTAATGTGATTCTAAACTTCACTTTTATGTTGAGTAACTTGAGTTCTATTTAAACTTCTATCGTCACTTGGTATCGAAATAGAAGTTTCCACTTCTACCTTTGGTACTAGATTGGAACTCTTAACTGAAGGAATATTCTCATCCATTTAACAAAAACATGTAAATACTTGAGGTTAGAAATAAAAATGTACTAGAAAATGACACATTTTTATCAAAATACTTTGCCTACATTCTAGTTAAAATATTCCATATAAAACAAAATGTTCAAGAAAATCAAAGAATGTTCGAACTTTGAATATGCTAGAATGTCCACGTAAGTTAGGTTGATCATTTAGAGGATTAATACAAAGATGATAAAGGCATTAACTTCATACTCACATGCACATTGTAAGATATGTGTATTTTGGTCCTCTTGTTACAAGCTTAAGATAAAGTTGAACTACTGACATGAGTCATTTGAATTATCGTTTATAAACACAAAATATTAAAGTTGTTTTTTATGCGGTCATTAAAATGGTTCTCCAGCCACCAAAATAGAAGAAGAAAAAGAAGAGAAAGGCATAAAAGGCATACTCCATATTGTGATTACAAGATGAAGCACTAGGAGGAAACAAGGCACATTAGATCCCACTATACAGGAACATCAAGATGCAGCCTTTAGTCTTTATTGACAGAACTAGGAACAATTCCATAAGCATCAAGTTAAGTATATGTTGTATTCAGGATTTAGTACTAATCTGTATATAAATCATTTCTTTGTGTTCTTAACATCTCACCTTTTCTATTTCTTTAGGTGTCTTTGGAAAATATATTAACTAAAATGAGGAATATTTCTTGTATGACATACCAATTTGGTTTGTTGTGTATCACGATCCCGCTGTATTTAGTTGAATGATCCTAATGTAATCATCGTTTTATGTTGAATCATTCACAGAGCTAGGAATGGAGTAGAAAGAAGTAACGCTAATGTATATTCTTTAGCCATTAAACTTTCAAAGGATCATTTGTTTGTTTTATGGAATGACCAATGATATCCATGTTAAGACATAACTTTTTACAAGATTTGGCGGGGGATGGTAGTAAAAAATTGGTCCATTACAGCACACCATATATATATTCACTAGTTCCCTGAAGACAACTTCATTTAACAAAAGGAATGATGATTGGAGTATATAACATCACAGATGTATTGCAATTAAGGGAATTTAGAAGCTTTAACATGATCTTAAGAGAGGGTAAATAGTGTAGATGTAGTTAGATGTAGTTGATGTGTTTTGTATCCAGCACAACATTAAGAATGATAATTAGAGATTAATAAAATAGTTTAAGATATTTTATTTTAAATTAAGTTGGTTATTCAATTTCCTAACCTTTAGTCATAGGTTGTATCTACAAATATGACATATACTTCTCAAGATTAACTTCGTACTCATATGCATTTTATTGCTACTGTCAGCTATCCAATCTTAATTCTCCTCTATTCATTCTTCTAGATGCACAAAACATCTAAAGATAGAGTACCTTTCGTATCACTCCTAATCATGATAAACAACTTGTCTTCAACTTATGATTATTATAGTCATAATAATATAGGAGTATTGATATTATTACAGTAATATTAATACTAGTCAAATTTTGTCGTTCAAACTAGAATCCTTAAATATGTATACACCATTCTCTTTCACACAGCAATATGCAATTTATAAGCTCCAAAGACTTTGAATAGGTATTTGAAATGTGAAACAAAGAAAAGTAGAATAACTCACTAGAGTAAAAAGATTGAATATAAATAAGTTTGAAGGACGTAAGGAGCATTGGGAATATATATTGCTAACCCCGAAATCTAAACCGAAAGAAATATGAACTGATGATACTAACCCGCGGTTAATAGAAACAGAAGACCAAAATACTAACGTAGCAGGAAAGATGGTTTAAAGTGTGAAATCAAACATATTAATGTCTACGACATTTTATCAAACACATTACAAGCATTATCCCATATTGGCAATATTAACAAACAAAGTTCTCTTATTAGCCACATCACATCTCAAGACAACCAAAAAAACCAAATTGACAAATAGAGAATGAGAGCTTACTTCAACGTTGCCACAATAGATGATATACGAAGAAGAAGAACGAAGGAACAAAGTGAAATGAAGAAGAAGAGCAGAGAAGTTAAAAGTGTTGTGTGAGTGAGAATGAAACTGTGAAAGCAACTGGGTCACTAGGTGAGACTGTGAGTGAGAGGTCAGGGACGAAGGGAGATGGAGGTAGGCAGGAGGCTTAAGGGTAGGGGGAGCGTGCGCGGGAGGGAGATAGTTGGGATGGGTGGCTTTCGTTTAATGAGAGGCAACACGACGTCGTTTTTGCTTACAAGAAATCAACATCATTTTATTTATGGCTAATAACAAGCCATGGGTCGGGCTGCTCGATCAAGATCATGGCCCAGCTCGACCACCTTAGCTAGTAGTTTGTGACCCCCAGTTTGTGGCTCGGCCCAAAATGTCATGGGCTATACCCAGCTAGCCCATGGCTTAGTTTGATCGGACCAAACCCATTGACTACGGGCTGAGTATATTTTGACATCCTTATTGTCACTATTATCACCAGTTTTTCTCTGTTTTTTATTAGGGCTCGCTTCCTTTATATTTAAAGTTTTCAAAAATTTGTCTAGCCCGTCTTCATTAATGATGAAAATATCATTTGAATCTTGAGGATCCTAAAAGGAGGATGTTTAGGTCTGAGATGGTCCAGTAATGTCTAGGTCTAAGTTTATAGGGTTGTTCAGAATGTCAAAGTCTGAAATTTCAGATTCTCTAGGAATGAATTCTTTTGAGTAAAGACCAATAGATATAAAGATAACTGGCGGTGCATATTTAGGAAAATAATTTAGGTGCTTAAAAAATGTCAAAGGCCTTTAAGGACATTTTCATGTATCTTGGCTATTAGATTGAGGTATACCAGAAATACACATAATTCCTATAGTAGATGGATCCATTATGTGATGTGCTATAAGATCAATGAAGAACAAAGAAGCATTGAATGGTTTACTTCTCTAATGGAGTCTCCCATAACCTGAGATCATCAATAATTTATGAGAGTTGAGTCCTCCATCTCATCAATGGTTGATACCACTTAAGGAAAATTCATAAGAGTGAACCTTCATTTTCTCTATCACATAAATATTGATAGATTCGTAAGGGAGGAAGAGAGATAACAAATGTATAAAGGGTAGAGAGTGCCTATAAATACCATAACGCATTATCCGAATCTTAAACATCATAGGCAGGAATGTAAGCTTGATTGGTTGAGAAAAAGGTGGAGGTAATAGAAGAGGTTTAGCAGGGCAAGAGAAGTAATAGCGGGGTAAGAGAAGTTATCTCATCAATTTTAGTTGGTATTCTTGCAACAAGAGGAAAGAACTTATTTATCTTGGCAATGCTAGATAAGTCAACCATTGAAAGGAAGAGAGAAATAGTTCTGAAAGGAGTGATAATATTGATGTGCTTTTGAAACTAATAGAGGGAATCAACTTAAAAGTTATAATGGCCTTTGATATGTTTAACTGTGAAGTTATAACAAAAGAACCAATCTTTTCAGCAAAACAATTGACTCTCTAGCATAAGTTTTTTGTTTAGATCCTGTATCTTTAGGAATGACGTATTGTCTATTTCTACTGTAAAGAGATAAAGGTTGAGGTGGAAATTAAACTTTTGTATATCTTTTTTTATTGTCAGAATCTCTTCGCAGATTGTGTGATAATGCTTTTCTGAGTGTTTAAATTGTTTGCTATCATGTCCATAGTTAAACCTCTTTCCTTCTATTTCCTCTATTAATATTGCTCCCTATAAATCTTTACTAGCATCAATCTGTAAGATTTGTTTTCCTTTGTCAGGAATCTTTAGTAGAGTTGAATGCCAACTGATCTTCTTTAATTGCTTTGTTACCTTTACCTGGTTAGGTTCCTATGATGGTGGCTTTTTCTTCAATGGCTTTGACAGATGAGTGACATATTTTGACACATGAGGGATGAAATCATTAATAGAATTGACAATTCCCAAAAACTGTTGGATTTGTTTAACAATAAGGTTTATGTTTGAGAAGTTTAGTACTTCACCAACTATATGTGGAGTGGACTGGTAGAAACCATCATAAAATTTCATGCTAAAAAATCCTATATAGGCTAATCCAATTTCAATTTTGCAAACTAAGATCATAATCTCGTACTTCTTTGTAAGATCCAAATTTGGTTTTTAATAAGGCTTGACGCTCTTATTGAGTTTGTGAATAAAGTAGGATATCATCAATGTAAATCAAAGTACTTGATAGGATACCATCATAGATCCTTGTTATGGCTCTTTGAAATAATGATGGGGTCACTTTTAGCCTAAATGACATGACTATCCACTAGTATTGAGCATTAGGAATGTAGAATGTTGTATTATGCCGATCTTTTTTATCAATACCCACTTGCCAAAATCCATATTTAAAATAAAACTTTGAGAACATTTTTGCCTTTTTTCAGAAATAACACTTGTGTATTTTATCTTGGGCAGAAGAAACTTGTCATCTTGAAGAAAATTATTAAGAAGTTTGTAATCAATAACCAACCTCTTCTTTCCTTTGTTCTTTTATGCTCTTTTTCCATATAAAAAACTTTACTTGCCCAATATGATTTTGACATCTCAATCTGTCTTTTTTTCAAAAGTATAGCACATTCCTCTTGTGTCATCTTTAAATCATCTAGATTCATTCCCAAACCAGTGGCCTTTGGTGATGACTTTTTGATTAATATTTTAGGAGTTGATACTTAATATCTTCATATCCAGTGGGAACATGTTGTACCTTAAAGATGTTGTGGTCTTCAGTGTACTCATAAAAAATCTTGTTTGTAACAAATTCCTCTTGGTAAGATTTGTAACTTTTATGCTTGGCAATAGAAATCCATCCTGAAAAGTATGTGAAGATAAGGAAGATTGCTTCCTAATAGTTTTGTCTAAACGATACAACTTGGGAAGAAGTTTATCCTAATCCTTCTCTTTGTGATAAGGTCTATCTTAAAGGATTTGCCTTCAATTGTAGTAAAGTATCCCTCATAAGGTTTCCTTTCTTCTGTATGAAGAATATATGGTTTCATAACACTTCTAGAAGAGCCTATATCTATGTAGACAATACCTAGGAAAGAATATGTGGTTTCATAACACTTCTACAAGAGCTTATATTTATGTAACCAACAGTTGGGATTATTTTGTGATACTTCTCTAGAAGCAACGGGAACTTGACATATGGTCGTGTTATTATTGGCTTTCTTGCTTCTAGCTTTAAACAAGATTGCTTCATCATGTACATTTGTTTGTCATCTTCTTCATTAAAAGAAAAGGCTTCATCATTAGTAGATTCACATTCAATAATGTAAATAGTGTCTCGTTATCTTCACTAAACTGTTCTTCAAAAAGAGACTTGATGTCCTCTACATCTCTTATAGCCATGATAGCTTTAATAAACTGCAAGATTTTTATATCCTTTTTGGTTTTTTTAGGAAATCTTTTTGCATAATGACTTGTTTGTCCACATAGGTAACACCTGTCAAACTTTCTAGTGTCATAAGCTCGTCATTTGAAAAATCGTTTCTCCTTTTTCCTCTTTCTATTGAAGGGGGAACTCAGAATGATTTTCTTTTAAAGTGTTTCTCCTTCTTTATATTGTACTTACATTTCTCCTTGTCTTTGCATTTGATCTTTAAGTAGGGCTTCTTACACGTTTGTTTGAGTTAAGGTCCGCCTTTTAACATAACTTTGAAGAACTTATATTGTTCATATAATTTGTCCATCATTACTAAGGCTAATTGGTAAATTTCTCTGAGAGAGATTTCAAACATGTCTCTATGAAGAGAATTGATTGCTCTTTATAATTCGAGTTGCAAATCATGAGGAAAGGAAGGAATAAATGTGTATTAGAGATTGACATCATTGAAATCAATAAGCATATAATATTTTTCAGACATTCTTTGAAAATGCTTCTAAAAATCTTTTTAATTCGTAAAACAGCACTTCATTTCAAAGTACTCATGTCTACTTTGTTAATCAATGAGTTGGAAATCTCCAATGAATTCTTTATGGATCATTCCCAATAAGGAACTGGCTTCTGACAATTGTAAGACTAGCATGCGTTTATATTCACCAAGGCTTTAGAAGCATTCTCTTAAAGTTCCAGTCATTTTGGAGATAAATTCTGTCAAGATGTCTTCAAGAGAAATATTTAGCCTTATCATTTGAAGATCTATGTAGGCATTGAATTCATGTATTTAATTTCTCCAATTTATTGGTGGGACATCATCAAAAGTGAACCATGATCTTAAAGTAGGTTTGTATATGGGAGCTACTTGTGGCCTGATTGGTTCAGTCATTGACTCAACATCATCAACCTCAGGTTCAACTTTTGTGTATGATTGAGCAAAGTATGAAACAGACATCATCATTTGAGATATTTGAGTGAGATTTCCAAGATGTTCATAGCTTTCTATAAAAGAATTAGAATCTTGACTATCATTATGATTATTAGAGTTATCTAGAATTGTGTGACCTTTAAAGCTATCTAAAACTGATTGAAGGGAAGCTATGAATCCTTAGTGGGGTAGGGGTTGTTTTGTTGTGTATATGGAAGGTCTTTATTTTTGTAGAGAAGTTGGTGGTGATTTGATTTATAAAGGTTTAGAAGTTGAGGGGATGTCTTTTGCTAGCGAGTTTGACCTAAAAGGTTTTGATGGTTTTGCAAGGTTTTTGTGAACAAGAGATAAGACAATTTGAAGACTTTTTTGTATTCAACAGCTTCAGGATAGAATGGAGTGTTATAAGTAGGTCTTACGACTAGAAATGTCGAGGGGTATGATTCATATATAGCTCTGGATTGTTCTTTAATCATATTTTTCTTAATTCTTTTGAGCTCTTCTTAAAAGTTTTATAGTTCTCTTTCTTTTTAGAGAAATTTGGTCCTTAATAATGTTGATCAATATATCTTTTCAAATTAGAAGCAAGTTTGGCAGCTTGATTGAGTAGTCGTTGATATAATTTTCGCATATGGAGAGTTATAACATCAACCTTTGAATTTAGTCCTTATGTCTATTATGATAGACTATCTATCTTTGCATCAATTCTACAAAAGACCTTGTTCTTTGCTACAACATTTTGTGTCTACCAATTTAGCACTTCTTCTGCCAGAAAAACAAGAACATGATTGCCATGTAGATTGATACTTGTGGATCTTAAGTATTCCCTCGCAGATACCCCAATCATTTTATTATTATGGGCTTCTAAAGATGAAAAATCTTCCTTATATGATCTCATCATCACACAAGGTAATGGTTTGAGGAAATCTTTAGAGATTAGAGAAATTATTGGAAAAAAGCATCTTAGTTGGATCTAGTGTTCCTTTCCAATTGCTCTAAATAGTTTAAAGAGATCCTTTGGTCTAGGTTTAGGATTCCTAAGATCGATTCAAGGTCTTGAGCCATCATTTTCATCTTGCTTGGTTTGGATCTTCTTTTGCAGTTGGCACTAAGATCATAACTTTCTGCTTAGCTTTTTTCTCCATCGTGGGACAAATTCTTCATCGTCACTATTAGAATTTTCATCATCCTTTATTCAGATTGTGAATCGCACATAGATGGGTCTACATCTCATATGAAATGAACATTGGCATGGCTGAGATTCACCTCGTATCCATTGGAGTGGACATAGTGGATTGGAGGACCATTAATGACTTTTTCATGAGGAAATGTTGGATTAATCACCATTATTTGCCCAAAAGAGGCTCTGGATAATTTTAGGTTCTCTTCTCTAAACTTGATGAAAATAAACTTTATCTTTCCATCCTTCAAACTTCTTAAAATTAGAGTAATGGTAGTTGAATAAAGCATTAACGAGGAGTATGAAATTCTTTCTCGTAATTTGTGATCCATTTTATATGCATTAACTCTGCCAATTATTGTGATGGCAACAAGCATGGAATCAGGATAGATGTGTCTCATTTTAAGACTTGTCTGCTACCATATAAAGGGCATTTTGTGTAGAGTTTGGAAAAATTAAGATCTAGAGTATGATTATGCAATCTCTAAATGATCTGATAATGAAGTGTGGCCATAATAGTAGTAGGATCTTACTCAGCTCCAACAACTTAAATTTAGACTTTTAATCTTGTGGGTAGAGTTAGATGATCAAGCTTGATGTTGAAGTTTGGAGCAATAGTCATGATGTCACTCTCATTATTAAGAGTGGTCGAGAAGGTGTCGATCAAGGCATTCTAGTAAGATGTGTATGTCATGTCTAGGAGAGAAATTATAGCTATTGTTGAAGTTCCTTTTCTTCCATGTAATGTTAAGACCATACAAATAGCACTGATCGCGGCTCTGTCGATTCAATCTTACGATCGATCCTTGGAAACCGGTCAAATTTAATAAATTTCAAGATTGCGGTATAGGTTACAACCTCGGGTCGTCTCACTTAATTAGAACCAAGCGAAAAAGGTCTAATCTAGCCTAATCATAAAAAATTGCAATCAAAGTTGATAAAATGGTGGTTTGGTATTTTGATCGAAACTAATAAAAGTAATCAAAATTTGAGAAAAAGTTTAAAAGAATATTTTTTTGGAAATTTGGAAATTATGCAATTAACAAAAACTCAGATAGTAAGCAAATTGATAAAATCCTCTTGAAAACGGGCGCAAGCTATCACGGTTCAAAAATGATTTTTAGGGATAGAATCTACTAAGTTTCGAAAGATCAACCCTAAATAACTCTTTAGGTCCAAAGATTCAATTAATGAACTCCATCTTTTAAATCTTTGTTAAAAACCTTAGTGTGAAAATTGG
>JANIPM010406476.1:0-13037 GCA_027478405.1 Erythroxylum cassinoides | reverse complement strand
TAGTTATTAATAGTTATTAAAATTTAATTACATATTAATTTAATTATTATATCAAATTAAATTATTCATAATTTTATTAAAATTTAAATAATTAAATAATATATTAAATGATAATAAACCAGATTATGAAAAAAGGAAATAAAAATCACTTTTTATAGTTTTCATAATTTTTGAAAACTACAAAAAAAACCCAAAACCAAAACCAAAAACATAAATTAAAAACTCAAACAAACAAGTTTTTTTTACTGAATTTGAAAACAAAAACAGAAAACTAAAAATAAAAAGGAAACAAACACTGTTAACATATCAATTCAATTAAGAATTATTAACACATCAACCATTATATAGTAAAAGTTTTATTGTATTTGATTTAGTTTGAAGATCAAATTAGTCTCTAATCAATTTTTTTTAAAACTATTCAATTTTCACTATTTTTTACTTTCTATTCAAAGTGTATGTTAAATGTCTAACATTTAAATATAACATAAAGGCATATTTGAATTCTAAAAAAGATTAACTTTATTAGACTCTCCTATAATTTTGCAAATTATTAAAATGCTCTCTAACTTTAGAAATTATCAATAGTACTCATATGGTTTTTGTTTTTATAACGTTTGTCGTCCCTCCTACCATCAATATTTTGTAATGGTGCCACCTAACCAACATCATCTAGCATCATGCGACATTATTTTTCATCTCACACAATTCTATATGAAGCAGAGGAGTAATAGGGAGAAATAAAAAATTGTTGGTAGAGGCAAAAGCAAATTGTAACTGAAACACTAGAGAGGAGAAATCATCCTCCATATAGATCATGATCTTTGATACAGTGTAAAGATCCTAGTAGAAGTCGCAATAGAGAATTTGGCCTCGTTTGGTAGACAACTAATCAACTATTTTTTTAGCTGATTGGTTGTCTTCAATTGTTGGATTCTTCAAATAGCTACGAAAGTTATTTGGAGAGTAGTTGATCCAATGGCTAATTTAAGATAAATAGCAAAAAATGAAAATTTTCATCAATCAGCCAAAATTTTAACTATCAAAAGTCAAAATTACCTTTTAATTAAGGTTCCTAGATACCTACATTTTAGGAACAATGTTTGTTCTTATAATTGTTTTATGCAGTTATAGGTTATAAATAAAATGTTAACTTTAAACGAAAATGAAAATAAAAAGAGTTGCATAAATTTTTCATAGATGATGAAATGATATAGGTGAATATGACTTCTCTAAAATCTAAATTCTTATAAGAATATTTAACGAAATACTAAGATATATAATATTTATACCTTTATAATTTTTTTAAAGTCATGTCCTCATAAGACATTTTACACATAAACAACGAATACTAAATAGCTAATTTTACCAAACATCTATAACAAATAACTAATGCATTCCGCTAGTCAAATCAGCTAATATAATCAAGTATCAACTAACAGCTGGTAGAATAAGCCAATAGCTAATGCAATCGGTTGATTGCCAAACAGGGCCTTTATCTAAGGAAGTTTATGACTTAGGTTTTAGATTGGTGATTCTTCAATTACAAAGTGAATTAAAGTTTATCAGAGTAAATTGGGGATTTATTAATTTGAATTAGGCTTCTAGTAGTGAAAATCACTAACTTTAGCTAGGTCTAGATATAAATATGTAATGCACATGAGGAGTTGCTAACTTTGGAAAAGGCAAATGTTGTTTGTGATCTAGTTATAGGCTATTCATTAAAATCAGGTTTAGAATTCAAAACGGTTTTGATGGTTTCCCTCCTTTTCTACCAACTATCGGAAACTAAACAAGGACTTGTTAGAGAAAACCTTTTAATCTTATGGAACTATACATCAACATCATCAATGCACTAATAGAATCAATATAAAGTTTCGAATATTGCATACTCTCTTTTAATCTTATGGAACTATACATCATCATCATCCATACACTAATGGAATCAATATAAAGTTTTGAATACTGCATACTCTCTATCTCTCCCTCTCTCTTACTCATAACTTACTCAAAAGATATTAAAACATAACAAAATGGTCATACAAAGAATGCGCGATAATATTGGACAATATTTTTATAGATGAAAAAATGTCGTGAAGGCATTTTAATTAGAGAACTAAATGCATGTGAACTTGGGAAGTTGTATATAATTTGTTGATTTCATTTATAAGAAAGATGGGTGCAACTAAGTATTATATTTTTAAGATTTTTATGTTGATGAATGATAATGATGATTAGGAATATACATATATGTCTAACATGATACATACAATCTCAAACCTTGGTGGTTAGGCTATTGCTGGTGGATATCTTACATGCAATGCAATGCAATTTGTCTCTCTACTTCTTTTTAATCTACTAAAATGAAAAGTTTGTATTATAATGCTTGAATTTGTGATAATAGTAACATGTATCCTAACATGGTCATTCGTAAGCCAACATTTATGTAATGAAACATTTATTCATCACAACATGGTAAAGTAAATATAATAGCTTAATAAGGAATCCTCAAACAATCAAATTTTAGTTATTACATTTCATAAGTTATTTGGTCAATAATTACATTGATTCCAATGACTACAAAATGATTTAGTGTTGTAGTAGGTGAATACTTGGTATGGTTTGGGTGGATTTTGATATATGGAATCATCAACATCAATAATAGCAAGTGTGTAACGATGTGCCCATATATATTATAATTATGGATTACAAGCTCCTTTATAGACTTATTGGACATCAAAGAACCATGGAAGTAGATTCTTTGGATATTAAAACTATGGGGTAAGTTTTATGCATAGTTTAATTAATCTAAAGAACGATTGTAATAATGATAACTATTTATTTTGTTTATTATAAAGAGATGAATGTTGTAGTTTCTTAGAGTGATTTGATGAAAAATTTACTTCGAAAAATGTATATGTTATAAATGGCTTAAGAGAGAATACCATATTAATGGCTTATAATGAATGAAAGGGAGAGTAAACATAATTGGGTATGTGGTTCGATGTTATTATATTGGATTATATATCTAGTGCTATCATTCGTTTTGTCTATACAATTAATAGGGATGAAAAGAGTTGTACATTTATAACATTATGTATTAAAGGTAAAAGGGTCAAATTCGACCTTATGATTTTAACCAAAATTTAATTTAAATCCTTATATTTCAGCATGTACAGAAAGAACCTTAACATTTCACAAATGTTCAAAAAGGACCCCGACTTAACATCTTCAACAACACTATGTCAAAAAGTGTAGGTGGTGTTATTTCTTAATTTTTCTAGTCTCATCCCATATATGATTTTTATGTGGCAAGGAACCAAAAACTAGAAAATTTTGTGGTTTTTATATTATATGTTCTTCTCTCTCTATGTTTCCTTTCTTATCCCCAGTTATGCATACTAGTTTGTTTGTGAATTTACTTAGAAAACAAAGCATGTTAGGAAAGGTGAAATATTTATTCCTATATTCCCTTTTGCTTAACAAAATGGCAATACTTTTGGCACAGCTCAGAATGTAACCTTTCAACCCTTTAAAGGAGCTAAAACCATTTATATTCTTGTTCAATCTCTAAAGCATCATTACCTCCCTTAATTTTTTTGTATGAAATTTTTATCGTTCACCAATCTCATTGATGAAGTATGAATTGAATTTCAATAGAGATCAAATGTTGGCTACATTTAGGATGTCTTCTAAGATAAATAAAATGGTAAAAATAGATGCATTAGTAGCTTATTTTAACAAGTTTCCAAAATTCCATCACCAAATTTTTGCAAGTAGTGAATGAAATGGCCTATATTAAAGTAGCTACTTTAGCTATTAAAATTGCTAAAAAACCAAAAGTTCAGCAAAAACCTATAAAAGACTTGTCAATGTTACACAAAAATTTAACAGAACAACATATGAACTTAGAATTGAACTCATTAAAAAGAAAATTGATGTTAAGTCAATAATTGCATTTCCTAATAGAAGTGAACACCATCCCCATCTATATGGTGAGAGCATGACGCAATGAATAAATTATAGAGTTTCAATTACAGAATCCTACCTTATATAAAATAGTGATCCTCCTATTTAAGAATTTCATAATATCTCCAACTATGGTGCTCATACCAAGCAAACTTCCCTCCTTTATTTGTTCTTTTGACAACTGCTAAGTGTAAAGATTCCTGATCAATGACAACCCATCAGGGTTTTGTAGTGCCCGTAAATATGCCAATCTTGACAATGCCAGTCTATATGTAATCTTGTAAACTTGATCTTTGCTTAGCTTATACTTACTTCCAACAATAAACTTAGGCTTTTACTCATCAAGCCATCTTAAAAAATGCAAAAGGAATAAAATATTAAATAATTGGGGATGAGAAAGGAAGCATAGAGAGAGAGAAGCATATGACATAGTGTTAAGTCAAGAAGACTTCACTTCTATTAATTTTGATGACAATCAAATAATAATAATCTTAGAAATGTGTGAACTGTTTTGATAAGTTTGTTAATTGCGCATAAAAATATAAGTGACACAAAGTCAAACCCAGAAGATACAAAATCAAACCCAGAAGATACATGGTCAACACTAGAAGATATACGTGTCCAACAACAAAAGATATAGAAGGTCAACACCTGGAGATATACATGGTCAACACCAGAAGATATAGAAGGTCAACACCAGAAAAAGTGTGACACTAGAAGAAGCCTGACACTAGAAGAAGCGCAACATCTGAAGAAACGGGACACAAGACGAAAGCGTGACACCAGAAGAATGTGACACTAGAAGAAGCATAGTACCAGATGATTCAAATGGAAACTATTCTAGAACATCAGTCGGTTAGTTAGTTGGAGTTAGTTACGGGACTCAACTAATAACAGTTTCTAGAAGATTCAAGAAGCAATTTCTCAATAAGACAGTTGAAGATTTAGGCTATAAATACTAGGTACAGTCGTAAATAAAAAATAACATTTTTTACAAGAGAGAAAATCTGATTGTACAATACTTAAAGAAACGTTGTATTCAAGTGCAAAAAGAAAGAGAGCGAATATATCTGTAACGTAAAGCTCAAACAATATCTTTCCAAGAGAAAGAAAGATTAGAGTCTGGAGAGGCTAAGAAAGCAGATAAAGAATAATTTGTGAGAGAGACCTGAAGAGGCTCTGCAAGTGTAGAAAGAATACTTGTAAAGTTAAAGAGTATAGTGAGATCTCAGACAAACTCTGAGGACTAGACGTAGCCCAAAGTTGAGGGTGAACCGGTATAAAATCGTGGTGTCTATTCTCTATCCATTATCTTTTAATTTTCTTATTGTTAGAAGAGTAGATAATAATTTTTGCGATTGCATTACTGTAATACCCCACTCCTGTAAGACACGTGCCTGACATCCTAAGGGATATCCGAGTTCGTGCTCCACGAGGGTAGTGTGCTAGAACACTCAATCAGTCAAAACTCGATATAATTTTTTTAATACAATCAAATACGCAGAAATCTGTAATCAATTTGGGCCCACTTTCATTCATAAACATCTTCAATCAACATATTACAATAAATAGAATTTCAATATTCAATTGGGCCCATTACAAATACAAAACACTATTTTACAGAAATTACGGAATACAAATTTATACAAGAATAAGATAACACTAATGCAGACGCGTACTGATCTTGACCTCTATCTTTCCCTTATATGTAGTAATTATACTCCCGTTTGCCTAAGGGGGTATTCTTCTGAGTCTTGGAAATTTTTTTGCAAATTTTGGGTGAGTTTTGCGAACTCAATGAGTGACCATCATCGATGGCTTACCCAGTCACATAACATATAATCACATTCACAACGTTTCACACTTCACATTCAATAGATATAATCATTCATATTACGCATATGAAGTACACATGAGACCCATTTTCTATTTGTTACTTTGTTATGACCGAGTGCCTAGACTGTCCCATATAGGACTTATTGATAACTGTCCCTTATCCGTTTGGGGGATACAGGGCTCATTAAATGTGGAGCCTAAGGCTCTCATTCATTTTTGAGCTCGAAGCTCATTTTCACTTGTTGAGCTTTAAGCTCTGATCGGTGGCTACTCTAGTCACAACAGCTATTATGTTTCATGCATTCATGAAATGAAACGCATCAGTCACATTTGCATGATCCACATGCACTCACATTCACATATCATCGGACCGTAGTCCAATATTCAACATTAGAGTTGAGTATCACTTTTCATTTACATGCAAATGTACATTCAAAACAAATTTGTCATTGAACCAGGGTCCATCATTTAACAATCATATTATGCACACTTATTTCATCTCATTCATATACAAGTAGCACTTTAATAGTCAATCAATACAAAATTCAAAATAGAATAAACAATGAAATAAGACCATCTTGGTCTACTCATAGTATGCTCCAGTTTACCATTTGCTTCCAAATTTTAGAAACATCTGAATATGAACATTTATCCTGCTCATCACAATTATGCAATACGCACGTTGCACACACATTAACAAGTTTGCACAATTATAAGCTTTCATTTATGCGTACGTGTGTATATGGACTATGTACAAAGCAGGTTCATGACAATTCCAGATATTTATCTGTCAATTTCATCACAAAGTCATTCCCATATCAAAACTCATCTAAGTATAATTTATACTTAGGTTTAAGCCTTACTAAAACTATTGAAATCACAATTCATTTCTCATTGGCTTACTTTTAGATTTTTCCAAGACATACTTTCGAGTCTACTATTCACATTCAATTAGAAAGTGAAAATGATGTAATTTGGTCATACTCTCTTCTAGAAAAGTGTTCCTCTATGTCTTATCTTTCCATTGATACAAAAATCACTCAATTTGGTACAGTAATTTGGAAGATATGCCTCAAACATTATCAGGCTGTTCATATTCAGAAATAGTGCACTATGTACAACTTCCATCCAGAAATTAAACATCTTAAGGACTGAATCATAATTAGAATTTTTCATATGATTTTTAGTGCTATTTATCTAGTTTACTCTAAATGAAAAATCATCTCATTCTGACTCCTATAGATCTAGATATAATCAAAATACCGAAGTATGTTCAGTAAAATAACACTAGTTCATACCATTTCAACATATTTTCTCACTTTCGTTCAATCAATATTTTTCAAATAAATTCAGAATGATACCATTTTATTTAGGTATAAAAATGTCTTACGAATCCAATGGTTCAAGAATTAAGTCATTTGGAGGTCTAGAGAAGAAGTTATGATCAAAAGAAGCAAGACTATTCGGTAGAAGCGAAAATCCCAAATGCACGATCATGCTTAAGCACAAGGGTGCAAATTCACTATACCCCAAAGTCACTGTCATGCTTTTGCACAATGGTGCTTTTTTCCTAAGATCTCAAAAGTTACCATCATGCTTTTGCACGACGGTGCTTTTTCCTCTTAACTCATGCACATGGCGCAATTTCACTTCTTTTTCTCCACCGACATCTCAACTTTAAAACTTCATAACTTTTGAGCCAGTACTTCAAAATTTACAAACTTTAGATCAATGGAAAGATAAAAGAAAGATATACAACTTTCATGAAGACCATTTTGTCAAAAGTTTCCTAGATAAGTACAGTAAATTCACTGAAGTTCAGATTGAAAATTTAACTCTCTCCTACTATTTATTTCCAAAATTTTCAGACTTCCATTTTTTTTCAAAAACCAACACTTCTATTTTTATTCTAGTCATTTCCACTCCATTCCATTAAACTCATTCATAAAAAATTCACACAATCTCTAAAAATACAAATTTAGTCACAAACCATCAAAAGCCAAAAATTCGTATTCAACCTATTCACGCTTTGTCAACTTTCTGCATTTCCAACTTTCATTATACATCTCCATGTTTCCTCTCAACCTTCATTTTTACACTCATTCCCATCTCAAACCATCATTTTACAATTTCTCTTCAACTCAAAAACCATTTCCTTGATCATCTCAAAAAGTCTCTCCTATTCACATACACACACACACACACACACATATATACACAGTGAAGAAACAGAGCATATCAACATATCACCTTTTTATACTTTGATTTCTACACTCATCCTAAACACCATTTCATTTCTATTTCAAACTCTAAAACTCATTTCTACAACATTTGATCACTAAAAATCATCAAATACTAAACTAACACTATATCCATATTTTCATCCCATTAACACAGTGTTCATAACTATATATATGTAAACCCCATGTTCATGCAGATGAAAGTGAATTCATCAAATTCATTTCATAAATCGACAACTCTAAAGGATTTATTCACTACTTACTTGTTGAAAACTCCAAAATCTTCAATCATCTTCAAGCCCTAAACTCTATGCAAAATCATGTTCTCCTCTGTAAAAACTGATCCACTTCTGGTTTTTCTTAGGCAGAAGAACAAATAGTAGTATAGTAGAGGAAGGAAAAGCAAAGTAATTCCTTGGAAGACATTTGATGGAAAGCTTTGTGTGTTGAAGAGAATTTGAAGGAGGTTACAACGAAAGAGAAGGAAACTTAGACTAAACATTTAACTTTCTAGCTCTCAGATAACTTCACTCTCACAACACTACTTACTTTTAACAAAGTTTCTTAAGCCACTTATTAAGTGACACTTGTCACTTCCCTAAGGCTTAACTCTAACTAAGTTGCTTTTGAAACTAACTCAATTAATCTCATCTTCATAATAAAACTATCTCCAATCATCATTAATTCCTATTCTTATTTTCCATAAATTTCCATAATTCTCTATAATTTCCAAAAAAATTCCTAAAAGCACCAAAATTCAAAAAATTACAATTTTACTAACCCATAAAATTTCCAATGTAAAAACATTCATAATTCTCAAAAATACACAAATCAATCCAATTATACCCGGAATTATTCATGAATGCGTGTACAATTATTTTCATGTGTAACAATTTTACTATTTATGTGCATGTGTATGATATATTATGCATGAGCATGAAATGCATTTCTAAGCTCTCATTAATCACTCATATTTACTATTCTAGCCTTCCCATAGGCAATGGGATATTACAACTCTCCCCTCCTTAAATAAATTTCGTCCTGGAAATTCTTATATGATTGATGAGGAGGGCAGGGGTATTATTTCCTCATCTGCTTCTCCATTTCCTATATAACTTCACCACTCGAATACTTTATTCCAAAAGACCACAGTTGATAGATTCAATAGGTCTCTCAATTTTTTGTTTAGATATCACACTTTCTTAATAATTTCCTTGATGAGTTTCATATTACTCAAAATTTCACTTCTAGTTTCAATAACACATATATCGGATCATAACAATACTTCCTAACCATATCCACATAACACTGTGTGAATCCGAAACATCTTTTATGGTTAATACTAACTTATAAATCCATAATCCTATTCTCACCATAGTTTTATATGGACCAATTTATGTCAAACTTAGTTTCCCCTATTTAAACCTTTATCTTCATCTAAGTGCACCTTGGCAAGGTGATACTCTTAGAAGTGTTTCATCTTTCACTTGCTATTTTACATCTCGTTAGTGTTAATACACTTAACTGTTATATCTATGTCATGATATTCCATAACCTCGATGTTGAACCACTTAACTCATTTGTCATTATCTTGGATCACTTAACTCATATTATAGATTCATTTCGCTCATCAATAGTATCTCGAATCAATTCTGGCCTTCAATCATTTTTAGGCCCTCTTCATTTCAATGTAAGGGCGAATGACTCCTTTTTGTCGTATTGTGCCTCATAGTGTATTCTAATAATATCACTATGATAATAATTGTTATGCTCAAAGTCATTTAAAACTATACATTGATCTCATATTCCTATGAACTCCAAAATATAAGCTTTAAGCATATCCCCAATAGTTACAATTGTTGGTAATTCAAATATTTAGTCACTTGTTTCTACATCCTTAGGAGCTAAATACTATTTCGGTGCATTCTACTAGGACGTCTGGCTTAGATTGTTACTTACACTCTTTCTAACCACATCTTTGCTCGCTCATCTTTATCATGTACACATCCTTTTCATTTCAATCACAAAGTAACATTTTTCCTATTCGGACTCAAAATTCATATTCAATTTCAATTCCTTAATAAGATTCACAATTCTGGATCTTCAGCTTTTGGGCTTTGTTAATTCTTTCATACAAACAAGATTTGAATTTCAATGCAGCTAATAATACTTCATTTTGCCCTAAAATTCAACTCGACATTCTATTCTTTTTATTACATTACATTTGATAACCTTAAAATCTGAAATTGTAATACACTATTATTTAATTTTCTATTCAATGCATTAGATTACAACACTAGCTTTACTGGGTAACACTCATTTCTACATTAAAATCTTCCAGTAACTCTATTCCTTGTCTCAGTCTTGTATTTAATTCTTTCAAACTTAATAATTTGGTCAATCTAAATGATTGGTAGAAAATGTACATATAATATCTCCAAACTCTCAAACCAATTACTATTATAGAAATTCTAAACCATGTATCAAAATCAACTCATAAGACTTTAATTGTCCCTATGTATACAAAATCACTTTATACTATTACAACAGATTGTATCTTAATCTCTGATGTGAAACTTCATTATATACTTCATAATCTCCAAATAATGGCATAATTAGCATTTAGGTTATAGTTCCTAAAAATTCTTTTTACATTCATCATTCATACGGTTTACACATTTTTCCTCAAATATGTTTTTTTTCTGTCCATTGATACGATCAGTAAAAACCCCTTAACAATCCCTGGTAGTATCCAACATACAGCTAGTTCTAAAGAACTCTGAATCTCTCATATATTCCTTATAGTTTCTCACTTTTTCATCACCTCTACTTTTTTTAGGTTTCCCAATATGCCATGTTTAGATATTAGACAACCCACATTTTATTTGATGAAGCTAGGATTCACTCTCATTAAACATGGCATATAATTGTTTCTACCATTTTGATATGTAAGATTTTCCTCAAATGTTCAAAAACTTCTCTTCACTTTTCGAATACGCTCCAGATATCCTCGATGATCATAGTCACTAATTAATATGATTTTCTTGAATCACTTTAATCTTTGTTACCATAATACCGTTGGAGGCATAGTTAACTCCAACAGATATAACATAAATTCCCTTGTGCCCATGATCAATCCTCGTAATTTCTTGAGTAATTAATTCCTCAAATGAGGTAATATTATCACATATTATTTTCAGTCTCCTAATTGACTTCCTTTCTCGAATGATTTTTCTCCTTTCATTCGATTTCCTTAAATTTCACATTGACTTATTCTAATGTCTGTTCATTCATACCAGTTTCTCCACACATTTCAATTTATTTGCAAACATAACTTCCTGTGTTAGTAACACATTCATTAGATATAATTTGTATCCCCTAAACATATTTACACAGACTATAGTGTGGACTTAAGTTCTCCTCACATTAGCGAGAGTGTCCCCTCGAATTCAAAAGTCCACTTACATAGTTGGATACTTTACATCAAACAAAATGCATACACTCTCAGTAGCACATTTTGCATCTTATGCTTGAGTCTCCGTTAGGGATATGACTCCAATATTCACTTTTGATTCATTACATATTTATTTTTGATTTGTTTATTCATTAATCATTCTTAAATTGAATCATCAGATTAATTTAACCTAATTTAGGGAAATTCTTCTTTGAAAGAAGATTTCTTGCTACTATCATCAACACGGTTCATATAATCCTTATCAATCAACTGTCTTTGTCATCACATATCGATCATTCTTAGTAACTGAAGAAGATCAATTTCTATCATTTCGTACATGTCATAATGTGTTATTCATCAAAACTCAATGATGTAGTAGACACAATTGCATATGCTTAGGTGTGTATCATCCCATTCTATCCAGAGGTTTATTTTCTAACAAATCACCAATTTAAATCTGACACTAGTAATACTTTGGTCTAAATGGGTCCTAAACAATATTTTTCTCTTAAGCCTTGCCCACGATTGGGTTATCCCTGCAACGGTCATGATACAAACCTATTTTTGTCAAGGCACCATTGTGTCTTACACCTTTACCTTCTTCCTCGTATTATCGCTCTTACTAACATTAATTTTTTAACTCCAATTCTATAGAATTTACCTCCTCTAATGTTTCATCATGTCATAATGATTCAACTATCGTATTGAGTACATTCACTCTTCCTATTCGATTCGTCATCTTTTTCTTAATCTAATGCGTAGATAAAATCCTCTCTTATATGCATTTCTAACTTTCTCCTTACTACACATCATTCATCTCTTGTAAAGTCAATTATGCTATTTCATTCCCCTTTTACTCTTTCCCCATTTCCATCTCATTTCCTAATATCATTTATTCATCTTACATATATATATATATTTGTAATCCATTCAGAGTTATAGATGCATATTCATCATGAAATTTTGATCTCAATATCATAGACATATTATTATGCTAAATCATAACTCTTATCATATTTATCCGGCATTCATTTCAAATCCAAGTCTAACCTTTCAAAGTTATAGAAAATTTTATTTTCTTTTAACCTGTCTTGTACACTTTAAATCTCATCATTCATGTTTATATCACTTCTTTCCTTAATCAGCCCATGACAATGAATTCACATCTATTTCACATTCGAGGATATATTACCACTGTACAATATTGACATCATATTTAATAATACATCATCCAATACCAAAGAAGTGAATCTCTATCTATCATATTGAACTATATACTATTTCTCCTTTCTAAATATTCACAAACTTTCTTTTTCTCACATTCTGATAGATTATGATTTTTCTCAGTGCTGCTCACACCTCAAACTCTTAAGGAATACTCATGCATGTGACTCAAATTGGGGATCAGTTGCCGCTGTCTGCTATGACATGACAAAATGCATGTGACTCAAATTGGGGATCAGTTGCCGCTGTCTGCTATGACATGACAAAATGCATGTGACTTGACACATATTTCAAAAATGCCCATATAAGATAGTAAT
>JANIPM010406457.1:0-13040 GCA_027478405.1 Erythroxylum cassinoides | reverse complement strand
ATACATTACATGAGGAACAAAGGGAAGGGAAAAGTTGGAGAAGCAGCTCTGAAAATCGACATTAGTAAAGCTTATGACAGAGTAGACTGGGATTACTTACGGTTTATCTTGTTAAAGTTGGGTTTTGATAGAAAATGGGTGGAGCTCATTATGGTATGCATCACTACTGTCTGTTATTCAGTGGCATTTAATGGAGCTGAAGTTGGCCCTATCATACCTAAGCGTGGCCTACGGCAAGGAGATCCGTTGTCTCCATATTTATTTATCCTATGTGCTGAGGGTTTATCTGCACTGTTACAGAGGAATGAAGCGCGAGGGGACATACATGGAGTTACCGTTTGTCCAGGTAGTCTTAGCGTCTCCCATCTCTTTTTCACAGACGACAGTTTTCTTTTCTTTTGTGCAACTGCGAGGGAAGGACAAAATATTAAGAGAACACTCCCTATATATGAAGCAGCTTCGGGATAGGCAATCAATTATCAGAAGTCTGGTATCATGTTCAGTTCCAACACCAAACATATTGATAGGAATGTTGTGGTAGCTATTTTAGGAGTAAGTACTCCTATTAACCATGGAAGATTTTTAGGCCTTCCTTCGTTAATTAGGAGACATAAAAAAAACAAGTCTTTGCCTTCATTAAAGATCATCTTAATAAGCGTATTATGAGCTAGAAAAATAAGTTTCTGTCTAGACCGGGAAAAGAAGTTGTTATCAAGATAGTCGCCCAAGCTTTGCCTACTTATTGCATGAGTGTCTTCCTTCTTCCTCGAGAAACTTGCAACGATATTCAAAAAATGATGAATTCTTTTTGATGGGGATTGGCCATATCTAACAGAAAGAACATACATTGGGTGAGTTGGGATCGTCTTTGCGCTCCAAAAAAAAATGGGGGCATGGGCTTTCGGGATCTTCATTGTTTCAAACTCGCCATGCTCTGTAAACAAGCCTGGTAGTTTATTTCTTATTCGGACTCACTCTCGAATAAAATTTTTAAAGCTAGATATTTTCCTTCTGGTAGCTTTATGGATGCAAAGGAACGAGCTAATTCAAGTTTCATTTGGAGGAGCATTTATGCGACTAAGGATATACTGCTGCATGGTGTTCGGTGGAGACTTGGAGATGGATCATCGCTTGATATGTTTACAAACCCCTGGATTAATGACACAACTAATTTCTTCATTACCTCCCCTCCTATTCAAGATTTAGGTAATTTGAAAGTGTGAGAGCTTTTCAACGAGTCTGGTTTTGGTTGGGATGTACAGCTACTAGAAGGAGTGCTAACACCTTATGATGTTAGATGGGTTTTTAGAATCCCAATTGCTCTTTCAAAGCCCCTTGATCAATTGATATGGCATCATAGTAGGGATGGTTTCTACTCAGTCAAAATAGGATACAAATTGGCTCTTAGTTTGTTTACTAATATTGCTAATCTTTTCGTGGAGAAGCCTTGAAATCGTTTGTGAAACTTGCCTATTCCTCCAAAAATTAAAGATTTTACACGGCGCTGTCTTTGGGAGTTTATTCCATGCAAAGTTCGTCTCTTACAGAAGGGGGTCACGCTCATTCATGCATGCGATCTTTGTGGCCATGAAGATGATATGAATCATGTGTTAATGGATTGTCCTAAAGCTAAAGAAGTTTGGTCTTTGGTGAATTTGTGTCTTCCGAATCATGGGATTGAACATTTTCTCGAGCATATATTGGTAAACTGGTATGTACCAAACTTAACTCGAATTTTAGCTATGTTATGGAGCATCTGGGATCACCGAAATATCATAGTTTGGCAAGGTAAAATTGTTCCTTCCTCTATGATTGTTAATTTCGCTGATAATTTTCTTAAAGATTGACAGGATTCTTGGAGGATTTATAAGAGGGTTATTGTCACGCCTAGTGGCTTACGCCCTATCAATTCTAATTGGATTAAACCACCGGAAGGCTTTTTAAAATGTAACGTCGATGCGTCTATTTTTAAAGAAAAGAATGCAACGGGATTTACTGCTGTACTTAGGGATGCAAGAGGGAGTTTTATAGCTGCTATCTCAGGTCATTATTCTTTCTTATTTGATCCAGTTATGCTGAACTTATGTCGATAAGAGAAGCACTATCATGGTTGAAAGAAAAACAAATAGATTAAGTCATTGTGGAGTCTGACTGTTTGACGACTGTTCAAGCTCTCATGGCTCCGTCTTTAAATTATTCTGAGATTGGAATTTTGGCCCTTGATTGCCTTTCTCTCAAGCGACAATTCCTTCACTTGTCCTTCCAATAAACACGCAGGATTGCCAATAAGGCGGCTCACTCATTAGCCAGGGTAGCCTTATTACATGCAAACCTTCAATGCTGGAACGTTAGTCCTTCTTGTTTGGATTCTATTTTATCTTTAGAGAGATCTGCTTGTAATGCCTTTGACGGGGAAAGGCTTGTAGGATCCGGGTGTACGGGGTAGGCTTGCTGGCTTAGGTTAGTGTTCTCGTAGCCTTTCTTTGTCTATGGTATCTTATTCGTTTTCGTAAAAAAAAAGGCCTATTTTTATCCTTATAAAAAATAAAATGAAACAAAATAGGGCTTACTCTTAACCTCATAAAAAGTAACAAAAAAGACCTATATTTTGTTTATTTTTATTCTATATGAGGGCCCAAAATAGGCAAAAATAGACTTTTCTTACTTTACCCAGGGCCCATAAAATATTTAGAATAGCCCTGATTACTATGTCAAACACAAAAGCAAAGTTATTAAAAATATAATTGTGCATATTTTAAGGAAATCGGGACACTAATGTGTAAATAAATAATAGACAATATTTTCTTACGTGATTTTTAGATATTTTTTTATTTTTATGTTATTTGTTAGAATATAGTTTATATATTCTTTATTTGGCTTGGCATTTTTTTAATTGGACATGGGAATTAATATTTTTTGAAGATATGCCTAAATTGGTGGTTGCGTTTTAGAAGGTGTTTGGGATTTGTTTTGGAAAGATAATCCTGATAAGCATGATTTTTGGATTAATCTTTATCTGATATTGTCCTTGTTTGAATATGATAAGGAAACAAAATCCTAGCAGTGTGGGTGTTGGTTGTTGACTTTCGTAGCCCACATGATAATGTTTATTCGGTAGTTTGGGTGGCTGTGAATTTTAATATTTTTTTTGGAGAAGCTGACGAGGTATATGGTGTAGGGCATCTTCGGTTGACCTGTGTATGCTCTCTGGTTTTGAGGGGTGTGAACGATAGAGGGTGTTTTGGTTTCTCTTTGGCTGCTGCACTGTTGAGCTTTATTCACTTGATTGAGTTAATTTTTGTGGAGTGTTTTTGTAGCAGCACAGTGACATTATCTTCATCTCCAGCAAGCAGTCGAAGCGTAATGGGAGTTGATATTTTTGCTGTGTGATTTAAGTTAATTGATGTGTGCAACACAATGATGGCTTGGCCATAGATCAGTGCATATATTGTTAGTACTTTCTTTCGGTTATTTTGGGTGAAAATTTTCAGATCAGAAGTTGTTACATTCTTAATTTATTTGTCCTTGTTTTTGAGTTGAAATAGCTAGAAAAATCCTCTGACGAGGTTAACACGAGTCGGTCGTGAAGATCTTTCAAGGATAGTTAGGTTGTAGGTTGGTTACATAGATTGGGTCTAACGGGGTAGATCAATCGTGTGTAATTTTTGTGAACTACAGTGAAAGAATTTAATTTGGGTGAGGGCCCCGCAGACTTAGGCAAAGTGTGCCGAACTGCGTTACCAAACGTCGGCGTCTTCATTATTTTGCATTCGTGATTTTTGATTTAATTGTGCGAATCAATTAACCCCCTTCGGTTTTTCAATTGGTATCAGAGCCAGGTCACCGATACAGAACTTGGTAGCAAGTTGGTGTAGATATGAGATTCGCAGATATGGCTACGAGAGATGGTGCATTAATTACCAGACCTCCATTATTGGATGGATCAAATTATCCATCATGGAAATCCCGGATGAAATTCTTTATTCAAGCTCAGAGTAAGAGAGCCTGGCATTCAGTAGTACATGGTTGGACGCATCCAATGATCATTGATGATAAAGAAGAGGCAGTTCAGAAAGATCCGTCTAAATGGACAAGAGTGGAAGAAGAAAGTGCACTGGAAAATTCACAAGCAATACATGCGATATTCAGTGCTATTGACGAAGGACGCTTCTCAATAATTTCAGCATGTGAAACGACTAAAGAAGCGTGGGACATGTTGCAAACTATTCATGAAGGGTCTAAATCTGTGATATCGTCAAAATTATAGATGTTAGCTGTGCAATTTGAAGAGCTGAAGATGGATGAGAATGAGACCATTGGAGATTTTCATGAAAGATTGAGAGATATAGTCAATCAAGCTCATCAACTAGGGAAGAGGTACTCTAATGTGAAATTGGTCAAGAAAACGCTGAGATCGCTGCTACCGAGATTTATTCCAAAAATTGCAGCAATAGAAGAGGCTCATGACATTGATAATCTGTCATTGAAAAAAGTTATCGGCATTCTCACAAATTTTGAGATGAATCTCTTAAGAGGTAAGCAAGAAAGAAGTAAAGGATTGGCATTGAAAGTGAAAGCCAGAAAAAGTGTGAACAATGTAGAAGATGAGTCAGATGAGAATGAAGATATGGTGTTGCTCACTAGAAATTTCAGTAAATGGCTGAAAACAATGAAAAAGGACAGACCCGACTCTAGACAATATGGTGGAAGTTCATCAAGTAATAACCGAAGACAACAAGTCAAGGCACAAAGAGGCGAATGGAAGGAAAGAAGAATACAGTGTCATGAATGTCAGGGATTTGGACATATTCAATCTGAATGTGCTAACACGTTGAAGAAACAAAGAGGAAAGTCCTTCACAACCACCTGGAGCGAAAATGAATCTGAAAATGATTTTGGCAATGAAGAAGAAATAGCAAACAATGCTGCATTAGTTGCATTACACATCAAAAGTCCAATTACTTGCCTAACAGTAACTGAGAAGGAAGTAACTGACAGTATAACAGGGAGAAAATTTGAAAATTTCGAAATCAATTCAGCTTGAGATTCTATATCAGACTATGACAGTGACAGAAGTGGTCTTGATGATCAGAATGGGGATATTTATGAGAATTACAAGGCTTTGTAAAAAAAAAGGGTGAAAATGCATAAAAAGAATGAAAGATTGAAAGAAGACAATCTTTGCCTGAAAAATAGCATACAAGAATTAGAAAAGAAGCTGATGTTGACTTCGGATGAACTTGGTGAAGTTAGATTGAAATTGGTGAGTATTGAAAAGGGATTGAAGATGTTGAATGGAGGCACCGAAAAACTTGATAAACTGATTGAAACTGGTAAGGCTAAAGGAAATTTTGAAGGCATCGGTTACAAAGGTGAATGTTCGAAAGTTAATGAAGGAAACTTGGACACATTCAGATCAGCCCAAGAAGTAAAAGCACCAAAAAAAAGTCATATATTTATACCCACATGTCATTTTTGTGGGGTGGTTGGGCATATGAGGCCGAGGTGTTATCAGCTGCTGCAAATGTTGTTTGAAAGAAGGCAAAGCAGAAAAAGTATGCACATTTCACAAAAGTTTCAATATCAATCTTCAACATCTAAATCTTCTTGGGTAAAAAGGAGTGAATTGCAAGCTTTTGTAGTTTGTACATCGTACATCGATGAAAGCAATGCTACAACATGGTTGGTATTTTGATAGTAGATGTTCCGTCATATGACGGGGGAAAAGACCTACTTGACTGATTATCAGATCTATATGGATGGTCATGTGACTTTCGGAGATGGAAAGAAAGCTTCCGTGATCGGCAAAGGAACATTGTGTGTGGATGGTTTGCCTACTCTCAAGAATATACTTCATATGGATGGTTTGAAAGCAAACTTGGTAAGTATAAGTCAACTATGTGATGATGGGTTGTTAGTTAAATTTACCAGTGATGAATGCAGGGTACTTATTGAACAAGGCGAATGTATTGTGAGTGGCAAGCGATCGACTGACAACTGTTATATGCTGCAAGTGATGACCACATGTAAGTCAGCTAATCATGAAAATAGTATTGATTTATGGCATCAAAGGCTTGGACACGTGAATTTTGATCTTATGAGCAAATTGACAAAATTGGAGGCCGTGAGGGGTTTAGCCAAAGTGAACAAAGAAGGGAAATCAATTTGTAGCGCATGTCAAATGGGAAAATAGCAGAGAGTGTCATATAAAAAGGTTAGATATGTTACCTCATCTCGTATACTTGAATTGATTCACTTGGATTTGGTTGGGCCAACACAATATGAGAGTATTGGTGGAATGAAATATTTTCTAACTTGTGTTGATGATTATTCAAGATATACTTGGGTAGCATTTTTGAAAGAAAAATCAGATGCGTTTAAGGCTTTTAGGAGTCTATGTGTACAAGTGATGAATCTGAAAAATTTGACCATATTGAGAATTCGATCGGGTCTCAGAAGAGAATTTGAAAATGCAAGCTTTAATGAGTTTTGTGATGAATATGGCATCTCACAAGAAATTTCAGCACCTAAAACTCTACAACAAAATGGAGTTGCGGACAGGAAAAATAGAACACTCCAAGAAATGGCCAGATCTATGCTAAATGGATGCAAAATGTCTATGAAATTTTGGGCTGAAGCAGTGAACACAACTTGCTATATATGTAATAGAGTGCATCTTCGAAACTTCCTAAACAAGACGTCATATGAGCTTTGGAGAGGAAAGAAACCAGATGTGAGCTACTTTCATATCTTTGGAAGCAAGTGCTATATTCTTTGAGACTGTGAGCAACGCGGAAAATTTGAAAGCAAAAGTGATGGAGTATTTGTTGGGTACTCAACTCATAGTAAAGCTTATAAAGTGTACAATCAAATAACAAGGAAAGTGCAAGAATCCATCAATGTTGTAATAGATGGTGAATCTTTGATGAGTGATCATGTGGTTGAAGATAGAAAAATCCCAGATTTACAGTTAGTTTCTGCAGACGAAGGAATTGGAGAAAGTGAATTACAGCTAGTTACTACTGATGAAACAACAGCAGAAAGTGATTTACAGTTAGTTACTATTAAGGAAGTAATTGCAGAAATTGGAGAGTTTTTAGTTACTTCAGATGATGATGCTATTAATTCACTAGAAGATAATTTGAACCGCGGATCTTCATCTCAAATCCGAAGAAACCATCTAGAAGAAAATGTTATTGGGGATATGAATGAAAGAAGAAGAACAAGAGAAAGAAAAAGGGTCAATTATAGAGAACTTGCAAGATACTTGTGCTATACTTCCTCACTTGAACTAAGAAATGTCAAAGAAGCATTACAAGATGAATATTGGACAGCAGCTATGCAAGAAGAGTTAGTTCAATTTGTACGGAATGATGTGTGGGAACTAATGCCAAGACCACCGACTACAAATGTAATTGGTACAAAATGGGTGTTTCGAAATAAAACAAATGAAAAAGTATTGTTACCAGGAATAAAGCAAGGTTAGTAGCTCAGGGATATTCTCAGGTGGAAGGAATAGATTTCATTGAAACATTTGCACCTGTGGCACGACTTGAATCGATTAGATTACTATTGGGCATAGCTTGTGTTAAAGGTTTTAAACTTTACTAGATGGATATAAAGAGCGCTTTTTTGAATGGGTTTATACAGGAAGAAGTCTTTATGGAGCAACCGAAAGGTTTTATTGATTCAGCTCATGTCGATTGTCTATAAACTAAAGAAAGCACTTTAGGGCCTAAAACAAGCATCGAGGGCGTGGTATGAAAGACTTACTCAGCATCTTATTAAGCAGGGATATAAACAAGGTAATGTTGACAAAACCTTGTTTATTTAAAGGTATAAATCAGATTTTATGATAGCTCAGATTTATGTCAATGATATTATGTTTGGCGCTACACGTCCAAAAATGGTCGAAGAATTTGTTAAGCTAATGACGTCTGAATTTGAAATGAGTATGGTGGGTGAGTTAAACTTCTTTTTAGGTTTGCAAGTGAAACAAATGAAGGATGGAATCTTCATCTCGCAAACAAAATATGTTCGCAACATAATAAAGAAGTTTGGTCTTGAGAAAGCTAGACATGCAAGAACACCCATGAGTAGCTCAATGAAATTAAACAAAGATGAGAATGGGAAAAGTGTTGATGAAAGTTTGTATCAAAGCATGATTGATAGCTTATTGTACTTGACTGCTAGTAGGTCAGACATCTGTTATAGTATTGGTGTATGTGCTCGCTATCAATCAAATCCTATAGAAACACATATGACAGTCGTTAAGAGGATTTTCAGATATATAAGTGGAACATCAGATTTTGGGATTTGGTATACATCGGACTCAACATCTTATCTAGCTGGATACAATGATGCGGATTGGGCCGAAAATTTAGATGATCAGAAAAGCACTTCAGGGGGATGTTTCTTTTTGGAAAACAACTTGATCTCTTGGTATAGCAAGAAGAAGAATTCTATCTCACTTTCGGCTGCTGAGGCTGAATACATAGCCGTAGGCAGTTTCTGTTCACAGTTGCTTTGGATGAATTAAATGTTAGAAGATTATGGGATTGATCAGAAAGAGTTAACTATTTTATGTGACGATAAAAATGCGATTGATATTTCAAAGAATCCTGTTCAGCACTCCCGGACAAAGCATATTGATCTTCAACATCACTTTATATGAGAGCTTGTAGAGAGCAAGACAATCATTCTATCTCATGTATCTACCGAAAAGCAGTTGGCAGACTTCTTCACAAAACCTTTTTTCGCAGTAAGGTTCGAACAACTTAGAGGAGCTTTGGGACTTTGTGTCCCTTTTTATTAGTTTTTGCTACTTTAATTTTTGTGTTAAAAAAAGGAAATTAAAAAAAAGAAGAAATGGAGCGTTTCTTTAGTAAAGGATTTAAATCCCTAATTTGTTCTCTTCTTCTTCCATCTACTGTCACCGTAACTCTCCAATGCAGGCTCTTCTATTTAAATTAAGTCTTATCTCCATGGTTGCTGCTCTCTCCTGTAAAACAATTATAGGATCGATTCGATTTGCATACCTGTATCCATGAATGTTTTTCGATTGATGCTGATTTGCTTGAATGTGTTTTATTTCCTCTCTAATTCTTTCGTTAGAGTTTTCGTCAATGGTTCATAGTCAATTCAGTTCATAAGTTGGTTCAACTTATATACCATGACCAAAGGACATGTCCTTTGGAATTATAAGAGAGAGGAAAAGGGTCTGTGACCCATTTGAGACCCAGTCGGTAATACCCAATAACCATTATCTTGGGTGCGTTTCATAGGACTCAATACGATAAAATACATGGGACATAAAATAGTCTAACAGAAACAAGACCGTTAAATGATCTTATGTGTAACCATAGAAAAAATCGTTTGAACGAATCGAGCTTTAGACTCATTTAGATTTTTATATTTTTGATATGAGTTCCTTTCTAAATACCAAGATTAAGAGATAGCAAGGAACAGAAATGTAAGGAAAACAGTAATCAGAGTCATTTTTATGTTTAGTTATAAATCTTTAAAGCATCGAACAAAGTTAATTACTAATTTGGAATTACTGAACGAGCCAATTGGATGAGCTTTTGTCGGTTCCTATCATCCCGAGGCTTCTAATATATTTTCATCAATCTACATTAACTGATTTTATTAATATTTTAATAATCGGATCATAATTCACACTAATAAGACAAGAATTTTAAGATTTGAAATAGTCAACCTATATTAGATCATTATAAAATTGACTAAAGATTAAATAAAATTAAAAATTTTAAAATATAATTAAAAAAAATAATCTTTATTAATCAAAAATTTTAAAATTTAATTAAAAAAGAGATTTTAATTGATTTATTTTAGTATATAAGAAGTTATTAATTTATAAAATTGATTGCTTAATTAATAAATTCGTCAATTTTTAACAATAAGAATTGTTAAAATAAATCGAACCAGAAAATTAAGAGCCAAATCGAAAAGTTGAACTGTTTAAGATTTTTACTGTTAAACTGGTTGAATTAATTAAGATTTTTAGACATTTGTTTTTATTCTCGTTTAGTTTGATCCCATCTTTACTTTTTAATTTGTTTATGCCTCAAAAACAACAAAGAACATATGAATTGTTATAAGTATATGTTAAAATTTGATTAATTGCTAATCTTGGTTTAATTAAATAGTATAGGTGAAGTCAGTGATTGAAGAACTTAATTGCAATAATTCCAAAATACAAAACATTAAAGCGAATCATCTTAATCTCTGAACATTATAAGTTTTGGATTCTAAGTTGTATGGACTCTTTAAAATTTCCAAGTGCATAATCTTCTCAATTCTTTAGGGTTTAAACTTCTTAATGACTATTTAGATACATTCCTTTATTTAATTTTATTTACAGTAAGAATGATTTACAAGTCCTTCCTCTCGACCATCTCACGTAGATAATACCTAGAACTGTAACTTGTCTTGTTCGTCGCCAAGTTCTTGTCAAACCCTTTACGTACACAATCTTTCTTCTATTTGCAGACCCAACTTTTGTTTCCTTTTATCACCTTCTATAGGCTACAAGCTCCATGCTCTATATATGCAACGAAAAGTTTCATCGTTTTCGCATTCAAAATCACTAAAAATGGCCACCATTGTTGCTTTTTGTGCTCTCTACTTCATGCTGATTCAGTTGGTTTCTCACCAGTTCATTTCCTCTGTAGCTGTTGATCCCACTAAAGGGTTCACTGCTCTTCCCCTAACAAAATCCAATTTCGTCGTGCAAAGACCTTACGATGTTCCTGAGAATCAACGATACAGCTTCAAGAATGGTGTTCACAAGCTTTGGGTGTATTCTACTGACAAGCCTCACTCTCCTACTAGCAAGACGAATCCCAGAACTGAACTTCGCGTCAGCGTAAGCTACCCTCAACCCTTCACTTAGCAAATAGCTAATCATCTTCAACTTATTAGAATTAGTTATAAATCAATTTAGCAATTTATCTTTTTTTAATTCTTCGATGTTAATGTTGTTTTAAGATCTTCTTATTGGATTCCCATGTGTGTTATATTTATTTTTATCAATGATTTAAAAACTCAACCAAATTGACCAACTTAATCGTAAAAATTTTGAATCGTTTAACTTTGTAGTTATATTTACTTTAATAACTCTTATTATTATTAAAAATAATTAATTTATTAACGACATAATTTTAAATTCTTTAATTTTAATAATCTTTAGTCAATTTTATAATGATTTAATACCAATTGAATCTTTTAAACCTTAAACCTCTTATATCTTTAACTTCCGATCTATTTTTAATACATTACTTCTTATAAAGGTGGCTTTTTATGATAAGTTTATTGTAATTTTAATCTTTGGTTTTATAAATTGAACAAAAAAAATTTAATATCTTAAAATTTTAAAAAGTTTGTGAAATTGGAGCAAAATTTTGGGTTTTTATTAAATTAATTTTTTATATTCCAAAATGAATTGAACCCTTTTATAAAGAATTATAGAGCATTTTATAACGTTATGCAAAAGGTGTATGCCTTTTTTATAGCTAGTTGTCCTGTTTTTTTGTTTCGAATCCATTCTTAATTTGTAAAATTAATTACAAATAATGTGTTATTTAAAATTTTAAAATCAAATTAAATAATATTTTTACAGTATGATTTCATGAAAGAAATAAAAAGGGTATATTTAAAATTGAAATTTTAATTCAAATTCAACATAATTCAATATGTAAAGAAAAAGATATGTATAATTGATATCCTTCCCTCGACCCTCACCAAGCTAAAGGTCTTGTACACTAGGGTTATTGTTGTTGTCGTCGTCGTCATTATCTAATTTAATTTAAGTCAAAATTAATGAAAAATTTGAATTGCTTGAATTTTAAATCAAATTCAAACATAAATTTAAAAATTTTAATTAAAAAAACCCAAAAGTAAAAATAATAAGATTGAACTCAAACTTGTTTAAAAAGTTTTATACCAATGTCAATCAACTCATTACAATGCTAGGTGTGTCAAAGTGAGATTGTTCTGCTATATGTCCTCTTTCACTGTAATGATTCAACAGGGATATGATTACTCTTCCGGTGTCTGGCAATTCGAGGCATATGGTTTCATACCATCAGGCACGTCAGGGGTTTGTGTGATGCAAGTGTTCGGAGCACAAGCTCATGCCACAACGCTAATGCTCAGAGTCTACAATGGTGCAGTGTCCTACTACAGAGCTCCTGTCCTCATCCCACATGTCTACGACAAATGGTTTAGACTCAACGTAGTTCACGACGTCGAAGCCAGTAAGGTGAAGGTGTTCGTCGACGGGAAGCTGGTTCATCAAGCACCAGGTCGTGGGGGCAAATCTCACTTCTTCAAGTGTGGAGTCTATGCTCAGGATGATGCCTCTCACTATATGGAGTCTCGTTGGAGGAACATTAGGGTTCTTAAGAAAAGTTGAAATCTTAATATTATTATTGAGAGGTGTGAAGGGATTTTGATGTTAGATTGCTTTTATTGTGATCAAAACCAAACAATCCCATTTTAATATTTTATTATTATTAGCATGTACTTCTATGTATTAGCTATAATGCAAGAACACATATTTTCTTTTGTTTTGTCATAATTGATTTACTGTACCTAATTTAGATTTTAAATCATATATATGATTTTTAAAAAGGTTTAATTTTGACAATATAAGAGAAAAAATCCATTTATAATATAAATCACTCACGATTTAATTAAATTAAGATTTAAAACTCGAGTTTAACTGTTTAATTCTTTTTAATTTGAGTAAAAAGTTGTCAGACATTGTCAAACTTGATATTGTCTAAATTAGGTTAAGCCAATAAAAAATTAATGAAATAAACCAATCTAATTAAACTCGAGTATACAAACTACATTAAACTTAAGTCTTAAGAAATTAAAGTCTAATCCCATTCGTTGTTACTTAAAAAATATTGTTTATTAGTTATAATATTATAATCCTTTTTCATTTTTAGTATAAGAAACTATAATATATGGTTTTTGAATGAATTATCATTTAATGAAAAAATCTTTAAATT
>JANIPM010406399.1:0-13050 GCA_027478405.1 Erythroxylum cassinoides | reverse complement strand
AGAGAGCACTTGTGTATGTGATGCAAGTGAACGTGTACGAAAAAGCTGTCGTAAAGTTTCGTTCTTCGTTCCGTCGTCGACATGAGATTGGTTTTGTACAATAACCTTAACCGCAAAAGTTTCTAAAGTAACCTCCAGCCCTAGAGGAGAGGCATCTGAGAATGATTCGAGCCGTATGAAGGGAAACTCTCACGTACAGTTCTTTTTTTTGGGGGTTCCTCCGTCCCCCCCCACTTTCTTTTTTCGGTATGCCGCTCTGCGAGCAAGGAGCGAGAGAACCAAGTGAGCTGTGGTGATGTCAGAATTTGCACCTATTTCTATCTATTTAGTGATCAGTCCGCTAGTTTCTTTGATCCCACTCGGTGTTCCTTTTCCATTTGCTTCCAATAGTTCGACCTATCCAGATAAATTGTCGGCCTACGAATGTGGTTTCGATCCTTCCGGTGATGCCAGAAGTCGTTTCGATATACGATTTTATCTTGTTTCCATTTTATTTATTATCCTTGATCCGGAAGTAACCTTTTTCTTTCCTTGGGCAGTACCTCCCAACAAGATTGATCTGTTTGGATTTTGGTCCATGATGGCCTTTTTATTTATTTTGACGATTGGATTTCTTTATGAATGGAAAAGGGGTGCTTCGGATCGGGAGTAATCACTAGTGATAGGGCAAAAATCGGGGGGAAGGACAAAGGAAAGAGCGATGCCTACATTTAATCAATTGATTCGTTATGGTAGAGAAGAAAAACGGCGCACGGACCGTACTCGAGCTTCGGATCAATGTCCCCAGAAGCAAGGAGTATGCCCGCGTCTTTCAACGAGAACACCGAAAAAACCTAATTCAGCTCCACGTAAGATAGCCAAAGTACGGTTGAGCAATCGACATGATATATTTGCTCACATTCCAGGCGAAGGTCATAATTTGCAAGAGCATTCTATGGTCTTAATAAGAGGAGGTAGAGTCAAAGATTCGCCAGGTGTGAAATCCCATTGTATTCGAGGAGTCAAGGATTTGCTGGGAATTCCGGATCGAAGAAGAGGCAGATCAAAATATGGTGCGGAAAAACCCAAATCGATATGAATGGAGGATGCCTATGGAACTTGTTTTTCTCGGTCAGTTGAGGCGCCCTAAAATAGAACTATACGAAGCCCTTCCCTTCCGAATGACTTCACATTCCGTCTACTACACTCTTTCTTGGCTAGTCTTGCCATTCTTTTCATAGTTGTTATCAGCCTTATCCGTAGCTCTTGTTCTTGAAGGCAGAAGGCATTCCCTTTCAGAACCTATTCGTCGATTCCTAACCTTAATAGCTTATTCAAAAGGGGAATTGTTAGAGTAAGATCAGAGAATTCCGTTACTAAGAATAAGAAGGAAAGTCAATCAAAAGTCCCCCATCTTGTTGTCGAATTCACTCCCTTATCCTAAGTCCTGAAAAACATCTTTGAGATAGAAAGAACATAGCATCTCTCAAAAAAACAAAAAGGAGGAGCCCCCTTTCTTCCAAGAAGCCCTAGGGTGGAAAGAGGATTGAATTTAGTTCGTTCTTTCCCCTGTGAAATTGAAAGAACCTATAAAGAGAAGGAAGCGCTTTTCTTACTTGAAGGATTCACTCAGATAATGCTGTCAAATTGACCTGCACCCGGAAAACTTGAAACTAGGAAATATTGGACTATTCTATTCTAGTCCTCCCTTCTATTCTAAGCCCTGGGTACTGGGTCTTTCTTACTTAAGGGCATATCTTACCCTTTTTCCTTAGCCACATTTGATTTTACACGGTACGCAAGGGCAAGAAAAGGAATGAAGCTCGATGTAAGCTGTGGAACTCAAAGCAAACCCCTAGCTCTGGCTCTAAGGCGGAAGAAATGGACTATGATGAGAGAAGGAATATGCTCCAATTCTTACGTTCCAAAAAAAAGAGAAAGAGCTATAGACTTCAAATCATAAGGAAAAGATCAACTTACTTGACTCGGTCTATAGGGGTACATAGCGGGACTAGAGATATTAGTACGAGGGTTGATAGGAAGATTGATGGGAAGACTACCTCTATATACTAGGATAGATTCGATAGAGGCTTTAATTAAGCAGTATTCAAAATACACATCTTAGACCGCTTTTTTTCGTACTTAACAAATTTAGATCTTAGACTGACTTCTTAGCTGGCCAAAAAAGAAGGGACTACTGCTACTATTGATAGAATGGCAATAGCAGTATGAATATTAATGCGCACTTAGTACTAAAATAAAAAGAAAAGCATTCTTCGAAAGTCGAACTGCAAGAGGCTCGCTGGTCTTCAAACTTTTTTGAATGTAAGAAGAGAATAGAGAATGTTGATACGGGAACTCAAACTTCAACCCTGTCAACTGAGACTGATCTTAGTCAAGTAGGGGATAAGGAATTAGGTCAGTCAGTCCTCAGGTAAGATAATTGATAGTTAGACTGCCAAAAAGACTAAACAATTTTTTTAAGCAGATAAAGACTGGGAAGCGGATACTCATATCGACTACCTAGGCAGGAAATCCACTTACTCAATTAAAAGGTTCCATGACTCCTACCTTCAAAAGCCATAAGAAAGATTAAAGAAAAGGGCTTTATAGAATATAAAGGAAAGGGCAAGAACAAAAACGGATCGGGTTGGCGGGAATTCCAACTCAAAAAGGCTACGCTCCTCGCTCCGGAAAAACCGATTATGTCGAGCTCTATGAGAGAGCATTCCAACTCGAAAGGAACAAGCAACGGCTTTCACGCTAGTACTACACTGACCCGCAAAAGGGGTCTCTTTTACCGACCAGACACTCTCTGAGCGCCCACGTACTTCACTCTCCGCTTGAATAATCATTACTACTCCTTGTCTCGAACAGCGCATGCGGGCTAGCTGATAAGCAAGCATCGGATAAGAGAAAGTGGGGCTTTATCCGACCATAAGGCCTGGGGCCTATACACAGCAGGGATGGGGTGCTACTCATCGGTTCTGCTATGGGGCAAGTCTCTATATTTGGTGGTGAGGAGAGGAGCGAAGGGAAGAGGATTTAGCTTTGGCTTTGGTTCGGTTGACCGTGTGACTATGCTTTCTGTGGTCTTGTTCAAATAGAATAGGCCCCTTTGGGTGCTATCACATAGCCCTAAGCAGGGCTAGGAAGGTCTCTAATCGACAACAAAGAGATATGCCAATTAGCGGCACACTGACTGAAAACCTCTTTTCTAGAAAGAATATAGTAATCAAGAACTCTTATCTTAGTTACTCTTCTCCGGGAGTGAATGACTCATGGGTATAGGTCACGAACGGTAGAAGAATCAAAGGAATACGGGTCTCAGGGCCAATCAATGAGTTAGGAGTTCAATAAGCCAACTTCTCCCCGTGGGTCACGAAGATCTAAGTAAGGAGGGACTTCTAGTGACTAGTTTGAAGTGGCGAATGTTCTTTCTTCCTATCTGGGAATCATAGCCTAGTCTGACTCATCGAAGATGCACAAACCGGGGGGACGGTTGGGGCGTGGACATAAGGGTCTTTATGACACAATCCAAAATTAGCTTCATTTTCAATTAGGTCTTGCTCTAGCTTCTTTAGGGGTTATTACTTCCTTAGTAGCTCAACATATGTACTCGTTACCTGCTTATGCGTTCATAGCGCAAGACTTGACTACTCAAGCTGCATTATATACTCATAACCAATACATTGCTGGATTCATCATGACAGGAGCTTTTGCTCATGGAGCTCTATTTTTTATTAGAGATTCAAATCCGGAACAGAATGAGGATAATGTATTGGCAAGAATGTTAGACCATAAATCAGCTATCATATCCCATTTAACAGGTCCTATGGAACGGGGAAGTTACTGATGCTTTCTACCCGTCGAGGGGTCTTCGTCAAGGTTTGGAACCCTTCTCTTTTTGTGTTATGCTTGGAGAGATTGGCTCATCTTATTGAAGATTCTGTAGAGGAGGGGAGATGGAAACCTATTCAATTGTCTCGAAATGGCATGGCCCGAGACTCTCCCATTTGTTCTTTGCGGAGATGATTGACTTTTATTTGCAGAGGCTTCGTTGGAGCAAGTCCAAGTGAGAATGAAAAATTCTTGCCTTGAAGCTTTTTGTGGCGCCTCAGGGCAAAAGGTGAGCAGAACCAAGACTCAATGATTTTCGAAGAATGTCACACGGTCCCTTGCCCTTGGCCCATTAAGGAATGAAAAGTGGAAGCGATGCGGGATGGGAAATGACTAAGCTTGGCCAGTCAGACTGGTTAATCTTCTAATAAAGTAGGGCTTTCGGGTACCTCTTTCTCTTAGCCTTCCTTGAAGCATTCGGAGAAAGAGAATGCGAATACGGGGTTCTAGTCGATTCCTTTATTCAGTCAACCTTGCTTTGGCATTTCCTCTATCAAATCTTACTACCGGACAGAAGAAACTCGAACGAACAGTCCGAACTGACTCCAACAAAGGCTGGGAGCAAGTGAAGTTACCCGTGTTTGGCTTAAAGTGAAGGTCAGGGATCGGTTCCAGAGCCAATGAAACTGCTAGCTGGACTGGTTTGATGGGACAGAAAAAAGTCGAACTCTGTGGAAAGAAAGTCAGTACCCTCGCTTTCATAAAGCCTAAAAGTCGAGGAAGGAGGCATTGGATAAGTTCAAACAACAGTCAGTCAAGGCATTTATGACAAAAAATCCCGGTAAAATGGAATTGAATTAACTGAATTGAACCCTTATGGGAATCGGGGAATAGCAAAGTCCATAGGTGAGATTCAGTTAAGAAGAAAATGGAATGTGAATGTTTCGGAATGGAAGGGAACAGGGCTAATGAAAGAGTACTAGTGAATAGGCACAGGCATCGAACGAGTGGAAAGGCATGGAATTTGAATAAGTTAGCCGAGATGGTATGGGAAAGATCAGATATGGAATCAGATCTGGATTATCTCCTAGAATAGGAGGAATATATGGAATAGATCCCGAGAACAAGGAAGTAGGCTTCGGTCTGGGATTGACGAATTTTTGATCGAACTCTAAGAAAAGAAAGAAGGTAAGACATGAATGAAGCGTGGGAACTTCCTTTATGTCTGAAGCAAGATTTTTTATTGGCTTTTGGATCTAACTCTCAGGTTTGGAATTTTGTCTAACTTGGTTTCCCTCAGGAGAAAGATCAATTAGTCTTAGGTTGGTTTCATTCCTTTATTCAATCAGCCTTGCTTGAATTGAAGTGAAGGCTTAAGTGGGAAATCGAATAGAGAGACTAGATGATATTCTAGATGGATTAGAAACCTTACCTTAGCGTGATTCCATGACTGACTTGCTTAGAGTAGGCTCTGACGGTAGATGTGGAACAGAGGGTTTGTTGAATCTTGAATCAAACTTTTTAGTTCAGCGATCCGAGGGAATGAAACTAGTGAACTTAGCCTATTTATTAGGCATTCTCATTTCTTGCTCTGGACTGACTGAGAGCGGGGAGAGAAAGTAAGGGATTGCTTCTCGGGGAAGAGGCACAAGGCGACTAGAGAACAGTGCTAGGCCAATCCACTTTCTAAAATCAAAGTTCAATGCAGGAGCTCTAATAAAGGGTATTTTCAAGGGTAAGTAGCCAAGGAAGGAAGGAAGTTGGTCTCAACCAACCACCATGAAGAGGGCTTTCTCGTCTCGCAGTCTAGTACTTACACCTCGCTGGTACTGAGAACAATCAATCCTTTTCAACTCTTTCATAATGCCCCAAGATCGGATCTCAAAGTCGACGTGAGACACTATTCCGGGAATGCACATTGAAAAAATCCCTTTGAAAACATCGGATTCGATGCTTGATTCTTCAATTGAAATGGATGACCTTCTTTTTTTTTCTTTACGCTCCGTACGTGAAAAAGGCTTTTTTCGTTTCGGTCTTGATGCCTCGAGCTGGAGTTCATCCAATGCAGCCTTATTTAGATTATATCTTTCTTTTCTAAAGGACCACCATGTCTTCCCACGGAGCGCTAACTATTCAAAAGACCGATTGGACAGTTTTCCTTCTTGACTTGTCGTAAAGTCTTAAATCAGACAAGACGATTCCAATTTTATAAGAGTGAAGGTGCGCCAATTGCCCTAATCTTGACTATTTTTATAACTTTAACATATCAATATCTTTCTATAGCAGGCTTTGGTCTGCGAATGCTACCTTTTTTACAGCCACAGGGGTGATGGCTGAATAAAGTTATTCAATGGTCACCACTAACCGCTTTTGGTCAAAAAGATTTTGGCTTGCTTTTTCCAATAAACGAAGGCGAAGGAAAGCAGTGTCTGAACTGAACAATCTGAGATTTCCTCCATAGCATGGCATTTCTCTTCTTCCGTGATCAGTCAGCCAATTAGTCATGAATTCCATTTCGTCCAGTGCCTGTTGACGTGCCTAGCTACTATTGAGTGAGAAAGACTTGATTTCCTATAAGCAGAGCAGATGGTCCTCATCGACAAAGATCTTTTTAGCTTCTGAAAAAAGAAGCGGATCGATTAACATACGTAGAAGTATTAAGCATAAAAAGAGTATCTTCTATCAATTTCAAATTGAAATTAAAGGGAGTGAAGTCATCTTTTTTTCATTCCGAAGCTCAGCTCCTTCTTCATCGATTTGAATACCTCCTAACAGGTTTCACCCCAGTGGAGAGCTGAATGAAAGTTTCACCAGTAAACTCTGGCAGTACAGCACTAGCAATAGAAAGAGCCTTCTCCAATACATGATTTTTCGTATCGTCTTATAAGTTGTTGTCGCGGAATCCATTCTCTCTGTCAAAGAGTAAAAAACAATTCTATCGACTTGCCTTTATCAACATTTTTTTTTGTGGGGGGGGAATAGGTTTTGACTGATTCTTAATCAAAAAATGGCTTTTTGTATCGATGCGCCTTCTCTGCTTTCATTCTCGGGCGAAATCAAAATAACTAATTGACAGGGGGAACTATCATAGGCGGAGAGTTAGGATTGCAAAGAGAAATCCGTAGAGAAAGGTAAGAGAGCTGATTCAAACGACTTCGATCATTCAACTTTAGCTTCTGAAGGAAGAATGTCATATAATATAAATAAAGGACTTCCAGATCAGTTCCTATTGTCCAGTTTTCTAGGCATTATCTGGACTTTCCCACCTTAAGATCTGGTACTAGACAGATCTTTATTTCAACCGGATCTGATATTCGTCTTATCTAGGCATTCTATCTCCCCTGCTTTTCTATTTGATCTCTAGGTCTCCTATCGCGGCATTCTCTCAAACTCTTCCCCGCAATAACTAAACTAACTAAAGTTGGTGCTATCCTATCATAGAACACCAAGGGCTGTGGAAGGAAACTGATCGAAAGTCTCTCCCAGAATAAAGGAAGGATAGCCTACCTTAGTCCATTTCTTTTGTCCTATAATCAGGGGTAAGCCGTGGCATGATTCGGAATAACAAGGTGTTTACGAAGAAAGTAGGCTTGAAAGAATAGCTTTCGGGTCGGAAATATCAAATCTGGATTAGATCCCTTCTCGATAGCTTGAGTCAGAGCTCATCCCTCGAAAAAGGGAGTAGTGAGAAAAGGGTGACTATCCTACGGATATGAAACTATTGAAGTTCTCCTTCTTAGGCTTCAAGCTATCAGTCAAGGAAGTCAGTTGAATTTGGTAAATCGTATAATAAGAGAAGAGAAAGGGCTACGCGCGATCGGTCATGCTCAGGCCTATCAACGTCGAATGGCCCGAGCCTAGGTTAGGTTAAGCCGCGGGAGTTCCAGCCGGGGGCTCATCGTAGGCTCTCCCAGCAGCAGCTCCGGCAGTCCAGGGGGTTTGCCAACTTCGGGGCACAACCTATATTCTTCGGATGGATTCCTTCCCTCTCTCTCTCTGTCCGTCTTTCTTTCTTCATGTCCTCTTCTCCCTATATCTCTTAACCGGTCGGTTATTCCGCCTTGCATACCTACTTTTCATAGAGGTGCGGAGTTCTTGCTTGTCTTATTGAGATGAGGATACTGGCTTGCTTTTCTTAGGAGTAAGCCAAGCAAGTCTTTAGAGCCGCATTGATTCCAATGCTTGATTTGCCAGTTCTATTGCTTGGAGTAGATAGTTAATCGAGAAGGAATAACTACCTATCTTGCTAGCGGGAGGGAGATATACTAGTAACGAAAAGTCAGTAGCGAGCTAACAGGTCTGTGTTAAGGGATTAGGTTAATGAATCTATAAGATAAGTAGTAATTAATAGTAATGAGACCGCTTATTGGATCTTTAATACACCACTATACTATTGATGAGGGGAGTTCATATCATAACATAAAGGGCTAGAAGGAATCAATCATTACAGGAAGAGGACTTTTTTTACTTCCTACGCAGAGCGGGAAAGACAAGCGCAAATAGATGACTTCTATAAGGTCACAATGGACTTGCTAATCTCCTAGTATTTAGGCATTGACTCAAATCAAAAAGAGTGATTTGCCTGCTCAGCCACAACTCCTTTCAGGGTTCCAAACCTTGGTCTATTTGACTGTCTGGCCTCTTAGGCTTTTGAGTTCTTTCGTGTCTTGTGATGAGGGCTGATTTTGTGAGGAAGTAAGCTTATCAAGGAAGTATGATCTGTTTACTTAACTTAGTAGTAGTTATGTAGTTATGTGGTACGCAAGGAAAAGGCAGGAGGTAACTGGAACCAGTGCATTTAGAGTGACCCTAGGAGAAGGCAGGAGGAAGATTAGGGCGGGGTTAAGAGAACTTCCTTTATTCAGGTCAGATCCCTTCCTAGAAATGCTATGCTATAACTGATGTTCAATTACCGCACCTAAGGAGCTTGAATGAAAGACCCTTGGGGCATCGATCGGAATTACATTAATAGAAACCATCGACATGTGATCAAAGTACCAAAACAGCGTTGGCATAGGTAGGACTGGACAACACGACTTTCATTTGTATCGGAGGTTGGGAATTACTATTTGATTCTGACTACGCCGGCATCACAAATGTCAAATCTCATGGACGGGGAAACAAGCAAGTTGATCACCTTTCTCAGGTGAAATAGAAGAATAGCTTGAACACATGCATCTCGGACAAAGACTCACTTCAATAGCTAAACCCCATATGTATCTATCCGTCACGAGCAATCGAATGAGTTTTGAGGGACTCAAGTCAGCTACGAAAGGTTAAGCGGGATCTCTATTTTCTATATCTATTCTTTCTAAATGTACTACTTGTGAGTCAGGGACTAGGGAAAGCAAGAAAAGGGATAGACGTTAGCCTAGGAACTCTCCGAAGGGATAGACGTTAGCCTAGGAGCTCGGAGAAAGGGCCTACTCAATCTCCGAAAGGTAGCTAGAATCGATTCTATTCTAAGGTGCAAGGTTTTTTTTCCTGGAGTGAGGGCTCATCTCGTTCAGAGTGAGGAGTGAAAGACCAGGAAAGGAAGGTTGTTAGCGAAGGTGAAAATAGAACGATAGATAGCAGTCAAGATAGTACTTGAGTAGGAACGATAGAGAGTAGCTCACCGGGAAGTCTCTGTCCAAGGCGATTTCATAACAATCGTAGGCCCGCGAAAGAGACAAGAAAGAACATAGATAGATGAGATGACGTGGGCAAAGACAAAGAGGAAGCTCGCTCAGTCGAAGTAAGTTCAGTCGCTTTCGAGCAAGTAGGAAGTCGGGTTCTCAGCCTTATTCAAAGCGGGCAAAAGGGGACTCAGTCTTTATGGGCGGCGATGACGCGGCACGCTGGAAGCATTTGTCGTAGGAACGTGCTCGTTTTCTTGTGCAAAGGGAGGATTCTGGCAGCATTGTAGTAGGCGTTCTCTTGTCCGCCGAAGGAAGGGAAGGTTGACTTAGTGTCCGACTAGCTGCTATGCCTTGCTTCGCCATCAATGCTAGAAGACAACTGACCTCTGAAACCTAAGACAGGAGAAGACCCCTGAAACACGACTTTCATTCCCTTCCTAACCCGAAGGTGGTTTAAGGCAAGTGTAGCGAAGGGACCCCACTCCCACTGCCTGTAGACGCCTTCCCCTGATCCTTTATTGGTTTCGGATGCAGCGGGCTAGGGCTCTGGATCCCTATTATAAACAGAATCTTAAGCACGATCAGGGAGGAATTAGGATCTTTATCTTAACGTCCTGGAACTGCTCCTGCAGCATCTCGAACTGCTCGTGCAAGGCCTCTGCTTCTCTTGTCTCCGGTCTTGGATCACCTACTAATGCGACTGGGTTTGAATCTCGACTTGAACTGACTCCGTCCCTACTGCTGCAAGTGCTACCTCTGCTTCTCTCCTGACTGGTGCTGTCTTCCCCGCTAATAAAGCTATTGATCCTATAGAGTCTATATAGAAAGGCTCTGCAGGATCAGCTGTTGGATATGGTCCGGATCACCACCTAGAACCCTGACTTCTGCTAGTGGATTCGTAATTTCGTTGCTGGAACCGTGCAAGGGGAGGCGGCTGGAGGAAGGTAGACCGGGTGAGCTGCAGGGCATGGATCTGGTGGGTATGAATCTGCAACTGGTTATGGAACAGGAAGAGATGCTGCAGGCACTTAGTTGTTGAATAGTCTGCCTATCCGAACCCACCTTTCCTTTCCCGGGCGAGTCAACCTTCCCTCTCGGGCTCACTGATAGGCGATCAACGACTAGCTGCCCCTTCCACACCTCAATTTAGTGAGTGTGCCCTACCTCTTTCTTATGCCTCTCTCTACCGCCTATCCGATGAACGGTTCGGTATGCCCGACGACCTACCCTACTCTAAAAACGAGAAGTGGTTCCTACCCCCTCCTTTCTATCCTTGCTCGCTGGAAAGCATTCATTCCCCCCGTTCCAATTGCTGGAATGAGTGGAGCTATCCAAGGCAAGCCCTCTCCTTGATATCTAATTTTCATAGCGTTGAAGTCAAGTCATTTCCCCTTTACTAACACAAGAAAGAAAGCTACGCCCCTTTCTCAAGAAAGTCAGTCAGGTCAGTATCCAGTTGAGAAAGCGCTTCGCCTTCGCCCCTTGCTTCAAAGCGGAATTTCTTAATAATCTAGATTTCCCTTGGTCCTTGCAACCAGGCTTGAAAGCCGCATTCCCTTGAGCGGATTTTAGTTTTTAAATATCTGAGACATCTATTTCCCTTTTTCCGGGATTTTAGGTTGAAGAAGAGTTTGCCCTCAGAAATTACATTGAATTAGCTAACTTGTCTGACTGACACTTGAACTGAACTTCTTTTCTTGCTTTTATTATATAATTAAATTTCCAGCTCTTACCCTAGCGAAAGTTCTCAACCATCTCCTTGAAATTCAAGTCTTTTTCCCAGCTTTACAGTATTCATTCCCGAAGGATCTTTGGTTCGGTCCAGTCACTGCATTCCGTGCTTTCTATTCTCCAGCTTGATGACTTTCATAGCTTGCTTAACGACCTCGGACGGCGGAAATGGATGGCTCTAAGTCGGTTGGGGAGCCCCACTGGAGAGTGAATCTTTCTGATCCGCTGCTAGAGCTATGTTTTACAGTCAATAGTTCTTAAAAGCGGGTCGAAGAGAGGGCTTAGAGCAGAGTTGGAAGGAAAGCTTCATGGTATCAAAAGAGTGTAGAGACCGGCTATCAACTATGTCGCTAACTTTTTAGAAAAGAAAACCTCCTATTTTCCAATAGAAACTGGAAGCACTGCTCTCTCGTCCCTTCTATGGTCTCTTTAGTGACGCAAGAAAAAAAAAAAGCGTGACGAGAATATGATCTTTTGTGAACAAGATAGGGGGAAATGGTTTGATCTTCAGGTGCTATGATATCACTCTTTCTAGTTGATCTTCCGCCTCCTTAGTTCTCCTTTTTTATTGTAATATACAAACAAGTCGTGAAAAAGCTTTCTCCTTATTGAAGGGCCATCTAATGAAATTTTCTTAGTGATTGAACTACCGCTTCTAGAATGCCTATAGTTAGGAAAGAGAGTGCCGAACCATATTTTTTTACACTTACCCTTTATTCCTAGAGGAGAAAAATGGACTCGTCAAGTAAAGAAGCGAAAGCCGCTCAAATGCTAAATTGGGGGGCAGAAGCAACTCGCTTAACTAAGGGCAAGGAGCAAAAACCACTCAATTCTTTGTGAAGTGAAATTAAGGAGAGCAGCAAACCCCTTTCTTATTCTATTCATTATTAGCGGGTAGGTTCCACTTTTTCCTGAAGCATAGATGAAATGAGAGATGAAAAAAACGCTAGCATTAGCAGAAGATCATACTTTCTTGCCTTAGACCACTATCGAGGCTATGAGAAACTCATAGCACAGACGATCCTTACCCGTGAAGGTAGTTTACTTGCTTACTTGTTAAAGTAAGGAAGAAAGAGTACCTGTTGTTAACAAAACGGAGTATCAAAAGCCCATTTATCGCAGTGGTCTCAAAAACTCAATTATCATATTTTCAGGCAAAAGACCTAGAGGTCTATAAAAGTCACGTTTTCACTTAAGAAGAAAGATGGAGCCTTTGCGAGGATGTCTTTCATCAGCCAATGCCAAAGCAACAAAGCTAGCATCAAACCTACCTGCCCAGAACCCTCCTTAATTCCTACCAAGGTTCCCATCCCCGATGACAGAAGAAGGATAAGAAAAAATAGGAGCTGGAGGGGCAGGAAGAAAGATTTTCACTTGGACAGGAGATGTGGACGAGTTTTGGCCTAGCTCCAAGAAGCCTGGGGGAGGAGGAGGCAGGGCCAAGCTGAGCTAAACGTAAACGTATGCATGGTTAAAAAATCAGTATACCCAAGTTCCTGTGTTGACGTGAATTTAGGGATCATAGAGGGCGGATTTACCACGGGATCTCCAGCATGAGGTGATCAGGCTCACTCCCTCGAATATGTCCTTTTTGCCCGCTGAGCGTCGGAAAGATCCCCTCACGTGGGTGCTAAGACTAGGTCGGGATTCGGCGAAGACTAAACGGATCAATCCACTTGACCTAACCTTTTGAGCCTCCAGTTCTTCTGGATTGCTAGCGTGATCGGATAAGGCAGCGGAGATTCATTCAACTACTTCGCTCTCAGAGGCGGGCTCGTAGGGTAATTCACAATAAAGCCGCGTGTGAATCCATCCCAACTACTAGAGTGATTTCTTCAGCTCGACCAACTACTGGCCTGTTGTTGAGCGTTTTTCTGTC
>JANIPM010406386.1:0-13054 GCA_027478405.1 Erythroxylum cassinoides | reverse complement strand
AAAAAAGCCTTAGATTACAAGAATTAAACTAATCTACGCCTCCTCGACAATGACGCCAAAAACTTAATCGTGGCGTTCAAGCTTTAAAATTTATAAGCCCTTAAATATTGTAAGTGCACGTGTCGCGACTGTAGTATAAGAGGTGTCGATCTAACAAGGGGGACTAATCTAATCCTAAATCTAAGGCCGACAATATTTAAAACTCAAAATAATAATACAATAGAAAGTAATCACAAGAATTGAATTCAACCACTTAAATTAGAAATTAAACATGAAGGAATTAACAATGGAGTAATAAGCATGCGCAATGGAAATCAACCAAAGAGTTAAAAAAGTTATGCGAAAGAAGATTTTACTTATCATTAATGCTAACCTAGCCGATTATGTGTCAAAGGAGTGTTGGTTTTAGACTATCCCAGGGCTGATTACTCATTCTTGAGTTCTAACCATTAAACCCTAAATTATAAACCCTAATCAGATTATGGAGTTTGCAATCTCTCAATTCAAAAATTATCCAAAACCTAATTAGATCTGAAGCACTCTAATAAAATATTGGAACATCATACGGGATCTCTCTTTGCACAATTACCAATATGATTTACCACGTTTTTTCTAAATCGCTTAACTCTCATTAATCTGATTTAATCATATTTCATTCAACTCACCCTCTCAGTTTATTACCAAATTATGCAAGAACGTAGTCAAATCACAAAATTTATCTAATAAACACAATAGACTAGATTATCATTAAATCAAAATAAAATCTCAAAGCAGAGTTAAAACATCATCATCATTCTACCATCTATCATCATACAATCCATCCTAACTTTATACATGAATAAAATTGAAACGAAAAGGAAATAGACACTTAGAATGGACGATCTGGGAAGGCAGCAACATCGTAACACCTCCTGATCCAAGAAGCACGTGGAGATCACTTCTTCTTCCTTTTCCTCTTCTCTTCCTCTTCCTCTTTCTTTCTTTAGGGTTTTCAACTTTGGCTGGATGGAAGCTCCTTTTTCTTTCTCTTGTTTTTCTCTAAATAGTCTCTTATATTTTCGGTAACCCTAGGGCTTTTCTGAGGTCCAAAAGGTCTAAAAAGTCCCTCAAAATGTGAAGTTTGTATGTGTCTGTGTGTCTACTAGATGTAGACCATGACCGTGGCCCCTGCAAGTCACTATCATTGTAGAAATCTAAGCCTTCTATCACGATCGTGACATGCAGGCCACGATCTTGGGCCATTCCTAGAACTTCTGTCACGATCGTGGCTTAACAAGACACAATCGTGGGTCGTTATTTTGGCCTGAATGTCTCTAAAATTCCTTCATTCTTTGATGTTGACCCTAAAACATTAGCAAACACATCAATGTACCTTAAAAAATAATATTTAAGCTTAAAAGCTTGTACTAACCTTTAAAACACAAATAATTAACAAACTATCACAATTCTATCCTAAACATTTACTAAATGATTGAATTAATGGCTAAGCACATATCAAACTATGCCTTAAAACATGATGCAATTCACACTTATCAATTTTGCTAATGAAGTACCCTTTCCAAATGATGACGCCAAAAATTGATGCCTTGACGAATTGCCATTAACAACAATAGGTCTTCCATTCATCAGACAATGGTCTCAAGCTTACCCATCCTTTCCACAAGCTCTATTTGTTGTCTCTTCAACTGAGCTATCGTCAGTTGATTCAAGTGAGATGTCCAAACCCTTGGCATGTTAGGGCTAACCTCCTCTAGTGCTACTCCTTCCGCTCGAGGTGCCAGTGATTGTGGTTGCGGTGGGTCTTCCTAATGTTGGTAGCTCATCGGGCTACCCAATAAGTCTATATATGTCACCCGTGGGTCGCTGATGTCTGCTGATTATGCAAATGTGATGTACCACTTCAAGATTTAGCACTATCATAGTGCCCATCTATCGCATCAATGGTAATCGAACAAATATCCCTATCTGTTGTGCAAGTCTAGTCATATACGTCTTGACACAGATTGTGTCGAGCTTTCTTTCCTCGCTTTGATGCCTGATGAACTAAGAAAATGCATGCCCTAAGTGGATTTGCGTCGTCTTGCTAATATTTCACAAGTAAAACACATATAGATTCCTAAAGACCCCTCAACTGTCACTCTGACTATTCAGCTTGTGGCTCAGAATACTATGAACGTATTTGAGCATGGGAGTTTGCAGAGTGGATGCATTCGATTTGCTTTAGTCGTAGTCTTCTTCCGTGCTAATCATACATCAGAAGTGCTGAGGAGGCAATCCATATAGAAAGTCTATCCATAATGTGATATAATTTGATTTCCCCCATAAACTCTTGGTTGTAAAGATCCATCATGATGGAAAATTCCAAATAGCTCATTTGGAATATATACTCCCCTCTTCTAGAACTAGATCGTGTTAGGACGATCCCTATTATAGCCACCTTTCTCCATGAAGAAAGTGGAGAGCAACTCCAATGTCAACATTTTGTAGGAGGGCTCCACAATTTCGAGGAGTTAGACCACGCACCAATGTTAACGAGGTCCCTAACTTGCTGGGCTAAACCAACAAGCTTTAGCACCTCCCAATCTATAAATCTACTACTCCCAAACTTTTTATCCTTTAGCCTTTGATATTGTCCCTCTTGGGCTCCGACATTAAATAAAAATATTCTTAGTAGCTCTGGGGGTTGGGCTGTAGAGGAGGACCCTTTTTCTCTTTGTCACTTCCTTGGAATCTCCTTTTCTCACCATGATCTCGTCATTATACCTAAAACATTAGATATGTGTGAGAAAATTGCATATAAATTATAAGAACACCCTTTTCCCCACATTAAAAGTTTATTATGCTTACTAATTTATTAAACGTGAAAATGAACTAAAAAAGAAAAATTAAACACATAAAATTACAAATGAATAATCTAAAGTAAATAAATAGAGATATAAATAATTAAAATAGAATAAACAAATAAAATAAATATTAAATAATTAGAAAAATCAACTTATGGAAAAATAAATCACCAAACTAAAATTAAAAATATTGTAATTAACAAATTAAGCTAACCTAATTACTTAATTACAAATTCAACCCTAAATTTGAAGCTGAAAACCCCAATTTCACAATTACACAAAATTAACAAAATTAAACATTAAAACTCATGCAAAAATCAAAATTAGCATGTAATTAACATACACCTTACTCAATTAATTATAAAAAACAACTAATTAATCTTAATTTCACAAAAATCACAATTTAGCAATTACCGAGCAAAATTGTACAATTTTGCAATTCAAGTTGAATTTTTGCCAAATTTCTATGCAATTAATCAAATTGAATCATTAAATCAATTGGGTATGGATTAAATTCAAATATTAAATCACAATGAATCATAAAATCACAAAAAATCTTGCAAAAATCCTAAATCCTAATTCTAGCATTTTTTATTGAAAAATCCATAAATAATGCAAAACACCCAATGAACACACATTAACAAGTGAAATAGATAGGATTACTTACTTGGATATCGAAAAAATGGAAGAAAACTCAAGAATTGGGTTTGGGAAATAAGAGGGCGACGACGAGGAATGAGAGGGCAACAATAAAGAATGAGAAAGTGACTAGCGAAAATAAGGAAGAATAAAGGATTATGGCATTTTTAAGGTGTATCACGGATTTATATGGTATGTTACACGACCATGTTGCTAACCATGTAAGTCACTAAATTTCAACTTTTTGCAAACTTGCACAGTTAGGTACACAGATGTGCATCCAACCATGTAAGTATACACTAACTTATATAGAGAGTGTGTAGCTCTCTATAAACATGTGCAACTTCAAAATTAGATTATCAAACTTAAAAATTTTCACTTTAGCATTATAAAACATTAACACATATACCCTAATACCTTAATTTTTAGAATTTGTTAAATCTGTAGCTTGTTATCTAAATGTTTCAATTGCTTATTGAATTCTATTGACTATATCTGTGACTGTAGCATCAACTGAGAGAAGTTTTTTAAAGTTAAAATTATTGAAAACCTATTTGAGGTCATTAATGTCGCAAGAAAGGATGAATGGTTTAGCTACGTTACGTATTGAGAATGATATGTTGGAAAATATTGATCTTGATAATATTATTAATGATTTTGCATCTAGAGATGCACAGAGAAATTGTTGTTTATAAATCATGATCATCTGTGTATTTGTTAGTGCAATTCTCTTAGTGTTTTGCAGTCTAATATTGTTGTTTGATTGCTACTATTGCTATTTTGTTGTTACTATTACTATTTTTTGTGATTTTATTATTACTGATATTTGTAAGATATTATTAGTTGATGTTATGATAATTTAATATTTGGTTGAGCATGTAGACTTATAAATTGAGTCATTTACGTTTCATACAAACATTTAGACGTTACGTTTACATGTTTGTATATTGTCAATTTATAGGAGTCCCTTTTTTTTATTTCGTTCAAGACCTATAAAACGATAGGAACGACCCTGTATAGACCTTAAAATAGTAGTTAAACCTATGCCTATGACAATGGAGATTCTCATAGAGATGCAGATGGTTGTGTTGAAGATGGATAGTTGACAGTAGTATTTGTGCTCATAGGTGCACCATTTCAAGTAGATGAGGAAACATCAGCTCAGGAGGACCAAGTTGTAAGACTCGAAAGAACTCCAACATCACCTCCACCACCATCATCCGTACTAGTAATTCAACTAACCAACCTTATCTACACAAGGATACAGACATTAGTTGGGGGACACCTTAATATATATCATGCAATACGTAGGAGTGGAGATTCGACCTCCACCTATGTCACTAGAGGAGCCAACTGTGTAAGAGAAGATAGAGCATGAGCCGGTAATGCTAAAGGAAAATGGAGCTGCACTTTACAAGACAATGGAGGCTAATGAGCTCAAAAAACCAATTAAAGAGTAGGATACTAAGGATGGTAATTTTTAAGAGACAAAGGAGAATATTGCACCAATGAGAACTGGATTGCTATCTCATACAATAATATAAGGATAGTAATGACTAAGTCATCTATAGAGAACCTTATAAAGGTGATTTTTTAAGACCTAGAGGACCAATAGATGATCGTACCCTATATGTCACCTCATGCTTTTTTTAATTAAGTGGAATGGATTCACATCTTAACTTGACCATACAAAATATTAGAGAACTTCAAGTCTTTTAATCTATATTTCTTCTTTGATTCTGCTACCCGATTAAGTTGAAGAAGCCCTCAAAATTAATTTTATTTCTCTAAACTCTTATAGTAGTCAGGGAACTAGGGCAAATCCCAAAAGAACTAAAAACTGCTTTTTAAATTTCAATTAATAAAACAAAGTGGGAGATTTATCATTAATTAATATTAACTAAAATTAATAAAGAGTAAAAATAACTTAACTGAATATAAAAGTGAAAAATTCAATTATACTTAAATTCGATTCAAGGAATAGATCTCATATAATTGTAACATTGATCATTGGTCTTAAAAATTTAATTTTTCCTAATTTAAACAGTTAGCCCAATAAATATTAGGATAGCCATAATAAGTTTCAAAATTTTCTAATTTAATTGGTTCAAACCCAACATTCAAACAAAAACTTACCATCAATTAATTGGCTATGATAGCATTCTATATCAATTAAATGGTAGCAATAAACTTAGTGAAAAAGACTAGACCCTAAATTAAATAATTGAGATAGCTATAACTATTCAACTTAGTTTCTTGTTTATCATAAGTTAAATATGCAAATTCATAAATACCCTATTTGCTACTTGTATCAATCCTTCATTACAATTACGAATAATTGAATTCACAGATCGTTATAAAATAATCAACATTAAATTAATTTGTCAAATCAGTTAATATTAATTATTCACGAAATATAAGAACACAAAACAAAAAAAATACTTGAATTAAAACATTAATCTAAGTTAGAACAAAATCTTACAAGGTTATAACTAGAGTTTTGAATCTCTATGAATTAGAATATCTAGATTTAGCCACATAGGAATTTAGTGTCATTAGTTTTTAACTATATTATTTGTGCTTGTTTAGGTCTAGAATTATGTTAGTAAGATTATGTGCTTGTGTCTTTGGAGTGTTATACAGGTTAGAATATATTATTTGGCTTTAATTTTTTGTGTTTGAGGTATTTTGATGAGTTTGTTAGTATTTGAAACTAGGTAAAGAAGACCAAAGAAGATTTGGAGAAAGGGAAGAGAAGGAGCCAAGACCACAATCATGACATACCAGTCACGATTGTGACAAAAGCAACTAGCACAGGCCACAATCGTGACTCATTAGCTATGATTGTGACAGGAGCTAAACAGGACCAGGCCACGATCGTGACAGAAGCCAAATTTTAAATGTCATGATCGTGACTCATTATCCAAGATCATGGCAGTCACGATAAGATATCCAGGGACTGCTTTTTGAACTTAACTTTTTTAGGGTCATTTCAAGCGTTTGGGCCTGGGTAAAACCTAGTTTTTACCCTAAATAGAAAAATGATATAAAAGGAAAAGAAAGAAGCGCTAAAAGAGAGCCTCCATTTTGCTACATTAGGAAAGAAGCTAAGGAAGAAGGGAGAAAAAAGAGAGAAGAGGAGAGAGGAAGAGGGAGTTGCTACTGGTACTGCTACTGTTGCCATTCTAGTCCACTCCAAGTTATATTTCTCTTCCATCTTGTTATTTCTTTCATTTTGATGTATAAGATGGATGTGATGATGATAAATTTGGGTTTAAGGATGTTCTAAACTCTTTTAGGGATTTTTTCTTGAATCAATGTGAATTTAATAGCTTTTGATGTCAATGAGATGGGTACCATGATTGTTTGTTGTATTTGAATGATTGGGTAATAAATCGACAGAATAAACCAATAGTAAATTGATTAGATTGGGTAATGAAAGTTAAATAATCTAATAGATCATATAAATAATCAAAATGGTAATTTATACGTAGAGAGATCTCGTGTAAGAATTCGATTGTCTATTATTGTGGTTAAGATCTAAGTGGATATATGGGTTGTTTGTTAACTGAGAGACTACAAATTCCATAATTCAATTAAATTAGGGTTTATGATTTCGGGTTAAATGATTATAACTCGAGCAAGAGTAATCATCCTTTGAACTTCTAGGATCGATATTGAATTAACTTAAAAGTGATTAAGTTAACATTAAATGATATGATAAATCCCCTTCTCTCATAATTGGTTAATCTTCCTTGTGTGAATTTTCATTTGTTAATTGGTTACGCTCAATTTTGATTTCTTTATGTTAATTTTACAATTTCACTTTCAATCTATCCATATTCAATTACTTAATTTTCTACCCATTTTTATTTTCATTTTAATTACACTTTTAGGACTTAGACAAATTAAAATTCAATTAGTTCACTAATTTCTCGTGGGATCACACCTCATATACTACCCTACGACCCGTGTGCTAGTGAAATATTGTAAGATTAAAACTTACTGAACACTTGCTCCTGCTTCTAATACTTTAATCTTTGGGGCAATAATTTTTTATCCTTCCGTAACATTGTTCATGCTGAAATAGAGAGAGAGGTTGATAGAATCACTTAATACATGTTTCAAACTTCTAATGTTATGGCACAAGGCAAATGGGTCTGATGTAGTGAGTTTGTTAATGCTAGAAAAGGGAGTAAAAGGGCTAAAGGATATAGGAGGAAATTCACAACCTTTAAAAGTTGCACAAGAGGAGGATTGGTATTAGGAGTTGGGATTTTAGAAAGCATTTATCTAATAATAGTAAGGTTAGGCTAGGTATGAAAACTTAATACGGAGAAGGTTTAAAATACCTTTGTATTTTCTTTTAGAGTAGAAGACTGCAACCTTATGAGAACATAAAGGGATAGAGAGGATTTGGAAGTTGTAACTAAAATCACAGGAGTTACAAGAGGAGTGAAGATTTCATATACACTTAGTTGAGAAAATACATGATGACACACCTTGGTGTAAAGTATGATAGGAAGAAAAGTATGAGCTAACAAGAAAGAGAACGTAAGTTGGAGTCTACAAGTAATTATATAAGGGTTAAGCTAATAAGAAAAAAAAGTAGAAAATAGAGAAAGAGAAGGGGAGTGTGTGTGTGTGTGTGTGTGTGAAGGGTTGAGTTAGAAACACTAATTAGTTATCGAGGCCAATCAGAGGCCAAGAGAGATAATGAGGGGTCGAAACAGTTATGTGATTGTTTACAACCCTATAAAAACTATTTCTCTTAGAGGTAATTATTACTTTGCGAATTTTATAGATGACCATTGAAATAAAATTTATGCTTACACCATGAGATAGAAAGATAAAGTATTATCCATTTTAAAGTAGTTTCAAGACTCAGTTGAGAGAGAAATTGGAAAGAAATTGAAATGCATAAAAACTGATAATGGTGGTGAGTACCTAGGAATATTTGATGCCTATTGTAAAGAGCAGGGAGTCAAACTTCAAAAAACACCCCAAAAGACACCATGATTGAATGGTTTGTCCAAACGGATGAATTAAACATTAGTTGAAAGGGTTAGATTTATACTTTCATAGGCTAAGTTTCCAAGGCTTTTCTAGATTGAAGCCATAAGCACTACAATTCTTGTCATTAATCTCTCACCGTGTATTCCTTTGTTACTATAGGTACTAGATAAAATTTGGTCTCGTAAGAATACATCGTATGATCATTTTCTTATTTTTAGTTGCAGAGCCTTTGTTCATGTTCTTAAAGATGAAAGGACAAAACTTGACATAAAGATTTGATAATGCATTTTTCTTGGATATGATTAAGATGAATATGACCATAAGTTATATGATCCAATTAGCTAAAGGATAGTCAGAAGCAAATATTGTGTTCATGGAGGATCAGATTATGACCGACCTTAATAAAGAAGAGAAATCAGTACCTTTTAGTAGTTTTATACCAAGTGATTTTTAAATAGTTCCTCAAACATCGAGAGAGGAACAAGATGCTAATCGTGCCCATATTATTTAATAAGATGTAGTTGATGTTTATGTTCCTACAGAGAAAACATAACTAAAAAATGTTAAAGTGGAATAGTCAGTAGAGGAGATTCCTAGAAGCATATTAAGAAGGTCCATTAGCATTTATTTACCCTATATGTGATTATATCTTACTAGCTAATGTAGGAGAACTTCAGTGCTGTGAGGAAGCTATTAAAGATAAGTCGATCCAGAAGATGCTAGATGAGGTGCAGTCTTTACATGATAAACCACATCTTTGAGTTAGTTAAATTTCACAAAGGTAGGAAAGCACTGAAAAATAAATGGGTGTTCAAAATTAAACATAAGGAACATAACCCACGGTTAAGGTAATAAGTTTTGGAAATAAGAAAGGTATTGATTTTGAGGAAAAATTTTCTCCTATAGTTAAAATTTCCTCTACTTATGCATTAGTTAGTTTAGCGGCTAGTTTTGATTTGGAAATTAAGCAAATGAATAAAAAGACAACCTTCTTTCATGGTGATCTGGATGAAGAAATCTACACAGAGCAATAAGAGGGGTTTAAAGTGAAAGGGAAAGACAACTATGTTGGCAAATTGCATACAATTCTTTATGAGCTAAAGTAGGCTATAAGATAGTGGTATAGAAAATTTGAATCAATCTTAAAGGAGAATGGTCATATAAAGGTTACTTCAAACAATTGTGTTTTTGGGCAAAGATTTTTTATGATGATTTTATTACCCTCTTACTTTATATAAATGATATTCTTATTATCAAAAAGAATGTTTATACGATAAATAAAAGAAACAGTTGAATAATTCTTTTTCTATGAAGGAATGTTGTAAATCAAATGTTAGGAATTTCTATCACTCGAGGTAGACAAGCAATTGATTGTTTATGCATTTATACGAACTATAAGTTTTAATCGCAAGTGCATGGTATAACTGTAGCTAGCACTAGCAAGTACGGGTCAATCCCATGAAGACTGTAAGTACTAATATTAAAAGTTTTCTATTATCTAATCATCGAACCAGATTGTGAATTTAATTGAAAATTAAAACAAACTAAAGTTAACACAATAATAAACTAAGATAAAGAAAATACTACGATTAGATGATATCAAAGAAGTAGTACCTAGGTGATGAATCCCTATAAGATTTCTTAAATATTAACCTTTACCATGAAATTAAAATATTGATTATTGGACCATGAAAATTCCTATTTTATGTTAATATCTTTCTTAAGACTATTAACAACTAAACCTCGGTTGATTAAGTGAAATTTCTTTATATAAGATTGCATTACTCATGAATTTCAGTATTAAGTTTGACCCTAATATAGAGGATTTATGTCGACATATCTCTAGGTTTATATGCAACTCCTTCCAACTATGGTAGATCTAAAGGATTTCTTAATCTCAATTATATGGAATCAAACATTGGACTAATATTTTGCACATATTAGTTCAAGAATATAAACTCATAATCAAATCGAAATAAGTCAATTAATAAAACTACATTGAATAAAAGACTATATCATACTATTAATCCCAACTACGGTTCATCAAACCTAGGCACTAAATAATTTAGTTCCTAAAAATAGAAAACAAATCCATCTTCAAATGTTCAGAAGAACATATAGAAATAAAAGAAATCATAACCTATATTCCCCTTTTATCTCTAATAAAGTCTTTCTCGCAATTCGAATTGAAGGTTGCTCTCTGTTAGACCTTAGGATGTAATATTTTTATTTTCCTTCATCCTTAACTCAAAACTACTTCTTCTTTGCTTTTCTACTGTCTAATTTGACTCTAAAATGATTCCTTCTTATTTAGCCTTCATAATATCCTTTTATAGTAAAAATTATGATTTATAGAAAATCCACAACCAGTTACACGATTGTGTAGCTGACCGTGTATCTCAATATACGCTATAAATCGTGACTTTACATGGTCACAGAAGCTTAGACAGACAACACACACGATTGTATGTTACAAAATACACGAACATGTAACACCAAACAACCATAGACAACATTTTCAAAGCTTCACACATTTAAAGTGACTTATATAGTCACTATACATGGCCATTTATCTCCAAAGTTGCTTAAATTCTTTGTTTTATGCTTTGATTTCAACCGAATTCTTCTCATTTTGGTCTATGAAGGTAATTATCACCTAAAAACACACTTGAAGTAAAAAAAGTACCAAAAAAACTAAAAAACTATTAAATGACAAGTAACATACACTAAATATGGGTATATAGATGATTGACTATTTTTATATGTGTCAATTATGAATTATCGTAAGTGCACGGTATAGTTATGGCTAATGGGAGTACAGATCAATCCTACAAGACGAAGATTACTAGTAGTTACCACTATTCTATTATCTATTGTATGAATTTGATTGTGATTTTAAGTTAAAGATAATAAAACTTAAGCAAATAAAATAAAAAAGGCAACAAGATTAAATAAAGAATTAAGAAATTACTTAGAAAACTATCGATATCAAGACCTAGTGTCTAGGTTTTGAATCCCCTAATTATCATTAATTGATTAATCTTTTATTATGTAATTGTTTTATTGATTTATTAGACCATAGAGATTCCTATGGTATTCTAATAGCTCTCTTAAGTCTAATAATAACTAATCCTAAGGCTTTCAACCAAATTACTCAAGTTAAAGTTTATATAATTGCTTTACCGATTTATGAATCAGACTATTAGGTTTGACCATAAACTAGAGAATTTATGTCATCCTATCTCTAGGGATACAATCAACTCCTTCCAATTGCGGTAAATCTATTCATATAATGATTTCTCAATCTTTATGTTATGAAATCAAATTATGATCTAATATTTCGAATCTATTAGAACATATGTTAAACTTGTAATTGAATCACAATATATCAATCCAAACAATTGCATTAATAAAGGAACCAAAACATATTGCACGAAACTAAGGTTAATTTAACGTAGGCACTATCAAAATTTAGTTACACATGATAGAACACGAAATCAAAATCGCTCATTTTGAGTGACCTCTGGCTCTGCAATCGCCTCCTAATGTCTATCCTTTCCTTTTTCCTCTGAACACATCCTTTTATAGTAAATTTTAGGGTTCTAGGTGATGTACAGTCTGATACACAGCTATGTACTAGACCATGTATAACCCAGAATACACAGAATTCACGATTCTGCATGATCTGAGGGATTTGATGATTCTGCACGATCTAAGGGATTTGATACCCAAATACACGACTGTATATCCCTTTTATGCTTCCAATCTTCGTTTTATGCCGTGTTTTCATCTTAATTATTTTCCTTTAAATCTGTGAAGGCAATTATAACCTATAAATACACTTGGAGCAATATGATAAAAGTATAAAATATCAAGCAAAAATATATCAAATATGGGGTATAAATATGGTCAAATATGAATTTATCAATAAATATAGTAAATTAATCATGTATCAACGAGCAAGAAAGTTGTACTTGTCATAAGAAAAGTGCATTCAAAAGGTACTTCAAAGATTTTGTATGAATCTTGCTCCAGACTTCAAATTGAGTAAGGTATGTTCTATTCTATAATAATCAAAGTGCAATTCATCTCGGTAAGAATTTCTTTTTCAACTTATGGTCTAAGCATATTGATACACATTACCATTGGATATATGAATATTGGATGCTACGCTGTTGTGTCTCGAGAAAGTTCATAGTAAGGATAATGATGCTAACATGTTGACGAAACCATTAGCAAGGAAAAAATTGGAGTCCTGTAAATTAATTACTAGAATGGTGAACCCCTCGACATAGTTATAAGGGAGAGTTTGTTAGGTCTTTTAGGTTTCACTCATATGTGAAGAATAACCCAAATTTTATAAAACCCATTTTTGAAATATCACGGGTCATTTAGTTCCATTTATGTTTTCTTTTGTAGTTTTAAGTTTTAAGTTTTATTTTTTAGTTTTTAGCTTTTGTTTTTCTTTCAAATGAAAACAAAAATCTGTTTAGTTGTCAATGTCAATGTAATTATATTTTTATTATTGATGATTGTTGTATATTAGGTAAAGCTTA
>JANIPM010406366.1:0-13056 GCA_027478405.1 Erythroxylum cassinoides | reverse complement strand
GCAATGACGAACTCATTGTCAAGATTCTTAGTGGTCTTGGCTCTGAGTTTCGCGAAATCTCCGCTGCAATCCGGTCTTGTGATACGCCTGTCACTTATGAAGAACTCTATGAGAAACTGGTGGATCATGAGTTATTCTTGAAACACGAAGAAACTCATAAGCCCCTCGCACAACCAATTACTGCTGCACTTGCTCAACAACAGCCTTCGAAATTCTCTCGGAATGGTCACTCCAATAACAACTATCGACCCTCGGGCACCAATCACGCATCCACTCAGCCATGGCGTAACCAACCGACTCGGCAACGGAGAAACAACACGCAACAGCCCTTTCATACTGACTCGACCCTACGCTGCCAGTTATGTGAGCGGCCTGGACACTCGGCTCGTGTCTGTCGGTCGCAATCTCATGATCATATCCAAGCCCGTGCTCACTATGTAGGCTACACACCCCAACAACAAGATCCTTGGATAATCGATACAGGCGCTACTCATCATATTGTCTCGGATGCACAACACTTAACAACCATTCATGACTACAATGGCTCAGAAGATATCACTATGGGAAATGGTGACACAATACCAATTTCCCACACTGGTAACATTGATCTAAAAGCATCTGTTTACCACTTTATCTTAAACAATGCTCTTTGCTCCCCTTCCATTACAAACAACCTTATTTCTGTTTCACAATTTTGCCGTGACAATAACAAATCTATTGAATTCTTTCCCTTCTCTTATGTTGTGAAGGATCTGACAACGGGGGCGCCACTGGTTCGAGGAGCAAGTAGAGGTCGACTTTACCAATGGCCACCAACCAGTATCACTACTTTTCCGGGTTGCAATGTGGCTTTTTCGAGTGACCTGTGGCATCGGCGATTGGGTCATCCAAATCACCAAGTTTTAAACCAAGTTTTTCACAAGTTTTCAATTCCCACAAACAATTCCAAAATTTCGGTTTGTAATTCATGCAATTCAAATAAAATGCACAGGTTACCTTTTTCCAAAAACACATTGCAAAGTCAATTTCCATTGCAAATAGTTTACAGTGATCTTTGGGGTCCTTCCCCCATTTTATCGATTGACAAAAAGAGGTATTACGTTTTATTTGTTGATCAATTCTCCAAATATATGTGGCTTTATACCTTAAAAACAAAAAAAGAAGTTTGCGAAATTTTTCAACAACTACATCCACTGCTTGAACGTCGTTTTCAAACAAAAATTTTGACACTATATACAGATGGTGGCGGTGAATATCAAAGCCTTGATGCATATTTACAACAAAGTGGTATTGAACATCTAGTATCTCCACCTTATACCCCGCAACGAGTAGCAATAGTTGAACGCCGACATCGGCATATCCTAGAGACTGCCAAAACTCTAATGCACCAAGCCTCGATGCCATCTCAGTTTTGGTCCTTTGCATGTCATCAAGCAGCCTACCTTATCAACAGATTACCCACTCCAACCTTACAAAACCGTTGTCCATATGAAATATTATTCAATGAGCCACCCTATATAGAATCCATTAAAACCTTTGGTTGCTTATGCTATCCTTGGTTGAAATCATATGTCAAACACAAGCTTGACCCGAAATCAACTCCCTGTTTATACCTCGGTTTTTCCACCAAATACCACTCGCATCAATGCTTTGATCTAAGCACGTCCAAAGTTTTTATATCTCGCGATGTAGTGTTTTATGAAAATCATTTTCCATGTGCAAATCCTATCTTCAAATCCAAGGAAAATTTATCTTCCACGTCTTGGGAAATTTCAGAAACTGAAACTTTGAAAACTCCTTTGCCAACTACACAGCCCTGCTTCGAATTACCAAACTATTTGCACTTAAAATCGACTTTTATTGCTCCTCCATCGGTGTCGTCTGGTTCAGGTATGTCTCTACATTCATCCACTGAATCATCATCTTTCCCACATATACCTCAAACATGTGAAACCGATCAACCTTCAAGCCTCACCCTAAGCACGATCCAACCTTATTCTCAAACCTACCATCTTCGTAACCAATCACTACCAACTCCTATCACAAACACCCTGCCAGCACCTAACCCAAGTGACCCGACTGCCTCCACCCTTACACCTATTGACCAACCGCGTCTCACCAAGAACCACTCAGCCCACCCAAAACCAACGCATCACATGATCACAAGATCCCAAACAAACAGCCTTAAACCAAAGCAATTTCATGTGGCCACCACATCATCCCCGACATATGTTCCTCGAACCTACAAACAAGCCCAAAAACATACCCATTGGAGGGTTGCGATGCAAACAGAATATGATGCACTACTTCGAAACCGAACTTGAAGCCTAGTCCCATCTGATGCTTCTAAGAACATTGTAGATTGTAAATGGTTGTTTCGTGTTAAATATCATCCTGATGGTTCTATTGACAGATATAAAGCCAGATTGGTAGCAAAAGGGTTCACTCAACGTCCGGGGATCGATTATCATTCGACTTTCAGTCCGGTGGTTAAGCCTGTTACCGTTAGATTGGTTCTTACGATTGCCACTCAGCTCTCATGGCCGATACATCAATTAGATGTGAACAATGCTTTTTTACAGGGTAATCTTGACGAGGAGGTTTACATGAGACAACCCCCTGGATTTGAATCCGCATCAACTCCATCTTATGTTTGCAGGTTGGACAAGGCAATTTATGGGCTCAAACAAGCTCCACGAGCTTGGTACACTGCCATTACAAATTACCTTGTTGAATGCGGTTTTGTAACGGCCAAATCAGATTCATCCCTTTTTATCATCAACAAATCTGGATTTACTGCTTATGTTCTTGTATAAGTTGATGACATCATTGTAACAGGCAATCAAACACAAGGGATTCAACGCATTATTGCTGCTCTCTCTACTCGCTTCTCCATCAAAGATCTGGGTGCACTTCATTATTTCTTAGGCATTGAGGTCTCCTCTAATTTCGCTGGTATGTATTTGTCTCAGCAAAAATATATTCATGATTTGTTGGAGGAATTCAATATGATAGATTGCAAGGGTGTTTCAACCCCTATGAGCTCGACCACTGACCTCTTAATTGGCACATCTGATGATACTATTGATGCTTCACTATATCGTCGAGTAATTGGCAAGCTTCATTACTTGTACTTTACACAACCAGATATAGCTTTTGCGGTGAATAAACTGTAGCAATTTATGCATAATCCGAGTGCAAACCACTGGCGTGCAGCGAAGAGAATCCTACGTTATCTTCAACAAACATCAGCCTTGGGTGTTCGAATAGCTCGTGAAGACAATCGTCGGCTAGTTACTTATTCAGACTCGGATTAGGCTGGTGATCCCACGGATCGGACATCAACCACTGGATATGTCGTGTATCTAGGAAGCACTCCCATCTCATGGTCCTCAAAGAAACAACACTCAGTCTCTCGTTCATCCACGGAAGCCGAATATAGGACAGTTGCAGCAGCGATTTCAGAAACGAATTGGATCCAACATCTCATGACTGAATTATGCTTCCCGCTTCCGAGTGTTCCTCAGATCCTTTGTGACAATGTCAGCACGACATACATTTGTGCCAACCCAATGTTCCACAGCTGCATGAAAAATGTGGCAATTGACTTCCACTTTGTCTGAGAACAAGTTCAAAATGGTGGCATTCAAGTTCTGCATCTATATTCGGCTGATCAAGTTGCAGATATTCTCACAAAACCCCTACCACACACAACGTATCTCCGCAACCTATCGAAACTGGGTCTCGTTAATCATACCCACAACTTGAGGGGGCGTAATAGTGTAACAAACTAACGGCATCTTTGACTTAGTAAAAGTATCATAAGTAAATATTAAAACTGATTGAGTTAGCTTCCTATTTCTTAGGATTAGATATTGGAGATTCACTTTGTTAAGAACTCCATCAGATTTGAATGTAACCTCTTGTAATCCTTTGTGAGTTTAAATACTCAACATCAATAGAATGTAAACAGCGTTACAATCTTATACATGTACATTCAAGAATGATGATCGAGGTCACAGACTAGCCAAATAACATATAACAAAGAAGAAAAACAGAAGAAATATAAGCACAGCAGTTGTATGGGCTAAGCCAATAGTGAGTTATCGCTTAGTTAAATTAAGAGGAAACATCGGTCTGTCAGTACGTTTAAACAGAAGAGCTGGGAAACATGGATTTTAATTTTCAGAGGAACAATTAAGGAAGAAGAAGACTCAACTGAAAATCGCAGAGGATAAGATCTCCACCGTCTTTACAAACAAAACACCAATCCTCGTAGTCTCTTTCTTTAACTATATCCTTCATCTTCTTCTTCCTCTTCCTCATCCTCGTCCTGCTCTTCACAGTCTTCATCTTAATCTTCGCTCTCTGCATGCAATTCCCTGTCTCTGTCTCTCTCATTCTTCTTTTCACCTTTTTGTTACTATTCATCCCTTGAATTGTCTCATGCATAAATTTTTTCTTTCTTTCTCTCTCTCTCTCTCCCCAATTATATACACAAAGAGCTTACGTGCGTTTTAGAAAAGAAGCCTTACTTTACTTGAGAGGCTTGGATTGAAGAGACGGCAATGGAGGAGGGAGATTTGAGCGGCACAGTCGTGTAGGGTGGCGATCGGCTACAAATGAAGAGTGTACTCGAGTTCTACCATTATTAAGGAAAATGCAAAGTGATATGATATGTGATTCTAATTCAACTACAGCCTCTCTATTTATATTAGGTACACAATCTGAAATCATTTCCCAGGCAGGCGATTTCGACGGAAGAAGTTGACCGTTTGTCTTTACACTTGTCCTACAAAGACAAATACGTATCCTTACTTTCAAATCAAAAACAGCAAGCAGTTTTGGTCGCATTTGTAAGAGACATCACCAACTTCTTCAACACAGTCGAAGGAAACTACACTGGTTGCTTTAAAGCCTCTTAAGGCCCATAGAAATTGCTCTTCAAATGTCTGATGGCTATGCATCCCCAACCAATCATGGACAGACCAGAAACAAAGAAAAGATTCACGAATCCTTCAAGTTCAGGTGGACAAAGACACCAGATATGAACTATAAACACAAGCCTGCAAGAATATCTCATTTATCATATTATATCTGGATGCAACTTAAATACATGAATATTCAAATTAACCAAATCATCCACCTCATCTACTTGCTCCAAAAAATTTTATACTCTGATATGCAACAATAACCTTACAATAAATGCATACGCTCCACATAAGATTGGAGCAACCACTTGTTCAGAGGCTCTCCACACCCCACAAAACACCCAGAATTACCATTTTCAGTGAAAAATGGGAAGCTGAACATATGCAGCAAATCATGCACCGCATGCCTCACCAGGGAAGATCCGGTCACTCTGCTTCGTCGGCCCCATCCAGTCACTATATCAATTCGAATGGGACTAACCCCTGAAACTAGCATACGACGGCGAAACCAAGCTAGGGTCCTGGATAGAGCTGTCACAGCAGTGCCATCGGACATAACATGCAGGTTAATAAGCCAGTAGCATGAGCTTTTCTCCTTGACAGCATCAGGGTATACATTTTTCCCTGCAGCAACCTCCCAAACCAACCCAGCCTCTTCCTTCAAGCCTGATTTGTGAAAGAAATCAACCACTGCATCTACAAGCCCCCTCTTGCTCTCTCTATTCTCACTATGCATCAGATCCAAGAACTTGTTCACGTGATCCTTCACATTTTGACCATCAGGCCCAGCGGAAGGCATAGAGACCAGAAACATATGTGCAGGGTGGCCTGTGACTGCCATGAGCTCACAACAAAAACCCATGTCACAAGGTGATCTTGCCTCTGTGCAACAGCTAAGAAGTAAAGTGTAAGTCTGAAGCGAAGGGTTTAATCCCAACTCCACCATGCCTTGCAGCAAGTTATAAGCATCTCCCAATCGATGCACCCTTAGGAATGCACTGAGCAGAGAATTACAGGTGGGCACATTTGGGAGCAAGCCAGTTCTTAGCATGGTCTGATACCATTCCCAAGCCTTTTCAACATTTCCTGTTTTTCCCCATAAGTCAACTAGAAGGCCATAGACAGGCTCATCAGGCACCCAGTGCTTTCTTTTCATCTCAGAAAAAACTGCTTCTGCTTCTTCAAGATACCCAGTGTGTCCAAGCACCTCCATCACTATGCTGTAAGTCACTTTATCTGGCTCAAAGCCAACATTCTGCATGTCTCGATAGAGTTTCAAAGCGCTCTGATAATTCCTAGCCTTTGCTTGCAATGCAATCATGATATTATAAGTTACTAAATTAGGAACACAACCCTGTTCAACCATCTCAACAAAAAGCTTGTTAGCAGCAGCTAAATGGCCTGCTTTTCCAAGGCAGTTTATTATAACACTGTAAGTAAATGTGTCTGGTGAAAGGCCAGCTGCTTGCATTCTCTGATACATTTCCATGGCAAAATCAAGAAATCCCGCCTTAGCATGGATGTCTATGAGTGTACAGTAGGTGACACGATCAGGATCACATCCTGCCTTCTGCATTTGATTGAACACATCAACTGCTTCCTTCAGGTAGTTTGCACGACCGTAACTATGAATAATACGATTATATGTAACAACATTAGGCTGGCATCCATCTCTTGTCATCTGATCGAGTAATTTGTTAATTGTCGAAAACTGCTTTGCACGTCCCAAGATTCCTATCATGGTAGTGTAAGTATGATCATCATGCCAGAAACCAGGTTGCTGCTTCAACCAATAGAAAAAGCCGAGAGCAACATTATGATCTTGAAGCTGCTTTAGAACTTGGTTTGCTTGATATGCATCCATGGAGTAGCCAAGTTTTTCAAGAGCTTCCTCTGTCATATAACCCCACCTCAATTTTCTCAATATATTGGAAACATTTTCAACAATAAGTCCACTGCTTGGAAAGTTCCTAGCAGCCGGAGCAGTTCTAACTGCGAATCTACCATCTCTTGAGGTTTTTCTATCTTCATAGAAGTTCTCCCCACTTGTAACTGAATTCTGAAGATTGCAGTTAAAATTTGGTAAGAATGAATTTGTTTGAGCTTTGGATTTCTCAGGAATAGACCTTTTTTTATCATACACCGCTGATGTTACAACATGACTTTTCAATGTATCACCAGTAGCAGAGCCTGAAGCTCGTTTGAATCCTCTATCAAAATTTGATTTGTTGCCTTTATCCTTTGTATTGTTAGAAGACCTGGTGGCACTTGACCCAACTGCAACGTCCGCAGATGATTTTGAATAAACTTTGGTGAAGTTACCTTTCCTGATAGCTTTCACGTTAGATTTTGTATTTGAACATGGCCGGGCACCATCGACCACACAATTTGGAGGTAACTTTACTCCTGATGCATCAGTCAAGGGTAGTCTGTAGTTTACCAAATCGGATATCAAATTAACTGCTGTAATACCTGCTTTCACAAGTTGGTCAGACATATGAGAAGTTGCGTCATTTTCAATAGTCTCAATGCCACTGGCATGACAAGCATAATCTGATATTCCAAGAGATTTAGGAGTTGATGGCACTTGTGGGAAACAAGTTGGGTTTTGAATTCTCACATTGTGAGAACCCAAAGACTTTAATGTGTCTGCTGAAGATGAGTTCTCTCCCCTAGCTGAAGGTTTTGAATGAAAGGCACGTGGAACTCCATTTCTTGTTTGCTGATTTCTAGAAACACAGCTTTCATCTTCACAGCAAGTACAAGAACTACCATCAGCAGCTCCACATCGTGTTCCATTTATGAAAAATGACCTGGCAGTACTGGAAAGGTTGCTCAACTGCTTAGCCCGCAACATGATTGATCTGCAGTTAAAACATCACATGTCCAAAATGCTGTTTACCATTCAGGATATCTAGAAATAAAACAAGACTTTCTCTTTTTTATTTCAACAACCCTAGAAATTAGTACAAGCAAACGAACACAATCAAGAAGCGACTTTGAATAGTTAAACAAACGCATTTTGTATATTAAATGAGCATTTTCCACTGCTCCTAACCATGAATGGGCGTCTATTTTGGATCTTTTTCCACCTTCATTCTGTATCCAATCACCCAGAAAACAAAAAAGATGTTAGTGGTCAAAACCCCTAAAACTAACAACGCTGAATCAAATTTTCAATTCGTGAGTAAGGAAGGATTATTCTGGCTGAGGGCTGGACATTTACACAATAGCCAACCAAGCCATAAGTCCAACAAACAAGGAAATTTCACTCAATTAACAAAATGAAGCTAATGGAAAGAATAAAATGAGATACAAGATAGCTTTCTTGACTTAAGTATCTCACTAGAATTCTTTATAACTCAATAATAAATGCTTTCGATAACAAGAACAGAAAATCATCAAAAGAAAATCAAAATTTACCCTTAAAAGTATAAACTTTACCATATAAATGAAGAAAAGTATAGACTCTCCACATCTAACATTGAAATGAGAAGAAAAGTAGATGGTGTTAACAACAAGAAGCAGAAAATAATTGATAAACACAGAAAGTTGCCAAACGTAACGGTGACAGAGAGAGTAGCAACCTGAGAAGGTGATAAAAGTTGGTGCCAGCGGACGGAGAAATATGAAGAACTCCACAGGGAGAGAGGTGAAAGAATAGAGACGGAGAAGAGAGGCGGCTCCCTTCTTCCTGCCGTCAACTCATGAGATTTTCCAAACTAGCTGGGGGAGTGGAGAGAGGCCTAAACTAAAAGTACAAAAACAAAACCTTCATAAAGGTAAGACACGGCCAATTTTAATTATTTACTTCACAATCTTTTTCCTCTTCTTTTGTAATGCTCTAGCTGGGGACACGTTACACTTTTTAATGGGCGGCACGTGAGATTTGGGCGATTCCACCTTCCAATTTATTAAAATCTCTTTTACTTTTTCTTTTTTTTATTAAATTAGATATCCTGACTTAGTCAGACTAATCTTAAACTCCTACGATCCTACTCCAAGAGCCTAGAGGATGTAAATCTGAAACCCTAAAATTCCTCAGGTTCCTACGTAGCCTGTACACGTCTGCGCACAAGGAGTCTTCACTTACTCTAGATTGTTCAGCTGATGATTGATCACTAGTTCCCCTGCTCAGTATCATGTTCCCATCAGCCCCCAAGTTCCCTAGCAGCTCCAACCCCCACACTGCCGTTGGAAGCAAAGCGTCCGTAATTGATCCGATCAAGGAGCTTTGCCCAGGAAACTAGAGGATCATCAATAAAAATATGCCTATTTCTCCTCCTTTAGCGTGACTCGAACTCAAGACCTTCTTTGAGAGAAGAGTCTTAAGTGAGAAATCTGGACCAATTAATCCATCCGTCATCGTCATTAAAATCTCTTTTAGTATTTATGAGTAACAATTTGTATTGCTCAGGTTATGTTTTTTTATATAATACAAAAATAATAAGAATGAGAGTCTAATTCCAAAGGGTAAACGCCAGACCAGACTTTATTTTAGTTGGACGAGAGAATTCAAATGTTCAATGGGACAGAAGTTACGGCTGCCACCAATTTTAATGTCGTATTCCCATTAACGTTTGAACATTACTACAAAAGTCATGGCTAATAGAGGACAGTATTTAAGCAAGTTATCCTAATGGACGGTGATGTAGACGAGCAGGGCCAGGACTGCAGGGATTGATTTTGGAATTTGGATTTGCAGTCAACGTTTCTTGCAGCTCAAGATTGAGTTGGGAAATCTTTAAAAAATGGTAATAATAACAATAGATTCGGGTCCCGTAATTTTAGGAACCGTACAGTGGTTTTAAATTTTGTCGAATTTTGAGGTCAAATGTATGTGAGCAGACACTACTGTACTCATTGCCAGGACTCGAACTGAACTAGCCCAACGTCCTCTGGGCCTTCGACCATAATGAAGAAGCGGCACAAGCAGGTACTTCGTTGCTGTTGAGACTTTGATTGGGATAGTCCAGTTCTCGTAAGTAAACTTATGTTATTATTTAAAAAATAAATTTAATAATGGAACATATTTTGACCTTGGGCGATGAAATTTTTTTTACTTAATTATTATTTTTCAAGTAATGTATAACTTCTAAACTCTTATTCTTTGAAATATTTGCTTGAATCACCTAAAATACTGTTACCGTGTAATAAAAATTAAAATTTGACAACTTTCTATTATCAAACAAGGAAAGTTTGAAACCTTCTAATTAATTGCATGAAGGTGAATATAGCTTGATTTGTATTTTACCTTATGTAGAAAAATTTATTTAATAGGAATGCACGTAAGCACTCTTCATTAATTGGTATAAATCAAGTTACACAATACAAACAGTTAAATACAGCAATTATATGTAAAATTTACATGATTACAATAAAATTTATCACAAGGGATAAGGTAACTTAGGAAGAAATAAGTAGAGAAATGAAGGTCATTGAATTTGATTAGAAATTATGAGAGAGAAGTAACTCTAACAAAGATAGGGGGCTTTCAACTTTATCTTCAATACCTTCCTAAGTTAGAGTACAGGGATCATAAATGCCCAACTTGCCTAGCAAGAAATTACGTTGATTACACCCCAAAGCAAGAAATTACGTTGGTGAGGTAACCCATTATAAATCTATAAGTGTAGAGGCAACTTGGCCAGTCAAAATCATATATAACATGTAGATTTAGGTGATTCTCTAGTAGAAATAATAATCCTTATCTTTTTACTACTTTGAAGTGTAGCTGGGAAGGTTCTTGTATGAATTGACTATGTAAATTTACCACATAAGTGATATCCCACTTAGTTAAAATAAGATAAAGTAATTTTCAAATCAAACTTTGATATTGGTTTGGATCATAAAAAGCTTAACTTTTAGCATATTCTGAAAGATGTAGAAGAGCTTATTATATGATGGTGGGAAATAGGAATAAACAATATGATATATTAATTAAAAAGGTTTTCCTATTTAACTTTGTTTGCTTTGGGAACAAAATTACCCGGAAGTTGTCTCATGTAAGTTTATCTCAAAATTATGCAAATATACATAGTTTGTTTCTCATGTTAAGAGCATTTACTTGAGGTAACCCATTATAAATATATGAGTGTAGAGGCAACTCGGCCAATCATAATCATATAAAACATGTAGATTTAAGTGATTCTTTAGTAGAAATAATAATCCTTATCCTAGTTTTGAGATAATGGACTATTCTTATTACTACTTTGAAGTGTAGCTGGGAAGGTTCTGATATGAATCTATGTTAGTTTACCACATAAGTGATATAGTTTACCACATCAATGATATATGAGTTAGTTATAGTAAGATAAAGTAATTTGCAAATCAAACTTTGATATTGGTTTGAATCGTAAAAAGATTAACTTTTAGCATATTCTGAAAGATGCAGAAGAGCTTATTATTTCAGGACATGACATTGTTGACTGACAAATTAGGAACCAACAGAGTGGCATCCTTTAATCTTTTTAGGGTGAAGATAATTCTAGTGAACCTAGAGGGAATGGGTAACTATATTATCTATAAAGACTAAGCCTTAGTATGCAAAGAAGAAAGGGTAAGCGATTTCATCATTAAAAAAAAGCTTCATGTTAGGCCCTCATGGAATTGCTTTCAGGTAATTACGTTCTATTCAGAACTATAAAGAATGTTGACGTTGTTGTTCAATAAGTGACTGTGCAAGATTTCAACCTTCCATTCTTGTCTCATAAATAATATTCAAGGTATATTTTAGTCGTGACATAAACTACCTTTTAATGAACGAGTAGCTTTTAATCCTAAAAGTACTCAAGCTTCTTAAGATCCTTATATACAATCTGTCATTAAGAAAACATTACAATTTTCAATTTGTTTAGAATTATTCCCTGCAATAATCATGTAATCTACATATATTAAAATAGCTATAAATGAATTATTAAATTTAAGAGTAAGAAGGGAATAATCAAGTATAGATTAGTTAAAGTTGAATGCCAAAAGTGCATTTGACAACTTGGCAAACCATTTCCACAGTGATTGCTTAAGCCTGTAGAGTGTAGAGTGACTTCTTTATTATCTGTATACACACATATCTCCAGGTTTACATACCCCAGGTGGAGGTCTCACTTATATTTTCTCTTCAAGTTCACCATGCAAAAATACATTATAAATGTCAAACTAATGTAAGTCACAATTTTTAACAGTTACAGTTACTAAAAGACATCGACAATTTTTTAATTCATCCTAGTGAAGTAGGTAGCAATGGTCATCTTTTGTTATTCCATCAAAGCCATTTTATGCTTTAGTTTATAAACTTGTGAGGCATTCCCTTAAGAAAAGTGTTCTTAAAGGTCTACCCACATCTTATGGGCAGAGTTTGAGTAAGCCACAAGTGATATTGCATTGAAAATTTAGGCAATCACTATAGAATTGCACTTCTTCAGAAGGCTTCAATAAAGATCCATCTATAAGTTACTGCTTATTTTTTACCTTGAGTGCATTGAGGATTGCTCTCATCCATATCGGTAAGTTTTTGCCCTTCAACAAGCAATTCATCAGCACAACTTTAGGTGCGTCTGATGTATTAAGATAGAAGGTATGTGGTGTGTTTATTGGCCCAGAAGAGAAAGTAACATTTTTATTGACACAATCTAGGGTTTTCAGTGATTGGTATGCTTTAATACCATATAGAAAAAACTTATTTAGCAGAAGAGCACACAAGCACTCTTCATTAATTGGTATTGGTGTAAATAGTTTCATGATACAAACAGCCAAGTATAACAATTACATGCAAAATTTGTATGACTATAATGAAACTTATCACAAGGGATAAGGAAACTTTTTTTTTTTGCATTAAAGGGAAAGATAATAAACAATTACAAAATATTGCGTGGGTGTCGAGACCTCGCCATATCCTCGAGGAGGAGTGAAAGGCACCTGGTGCATGTATAAAAGTGGTAACTCCTAAATCAAAATTGATTGCAGCTGAGGTGAGCCAGTCGGCGCAACGATTGCCTTCCCGGTATGTATGGCGAGGGAAGACTATCCAGTTGCAATTGAGAAGTTCTGTGATACCTACCAAGAGGGGATTAATGGATGTGAGATAGGTGTCGGAATCTGAAATGGACTGTAGCGCAACCTGAAAGTC
>JANIPM010406170.1:0-25652 GCA_027478405.1 Erythroxylum cassinoides | reverse complement strand
AGGAGTATATGAGAAGACATACCCCTGCCTCTTGATTAGTCAGGTAAGAATTTCGAGACGAAATTCTTTTAAGAAGGAGAGAAATGTTGGCTGTCGAAATCTTCCTTATTGTTTTATTGAATTAAGCATGATTTAAATAAAAAATTTTGAGATTTTGATAAATTAATTATTTTTGGAGTTAATTACTATGTCAAAGTTAATAGGATTTATTGCATGGGTTAATTGAATTAAGGTAGTAAGATTTTATAAGGGCATTTTTGGTAAGTCACTTAAGCATAAAAGGCTATAAGGCTTAATGGAAGGGCAAAGTGGACTTTGCACATTCATTTAAGGTATAAGTGGAAGAAGATTGTTGTCTTGTATTTTGAGAAGGAAGAAACGAAAATAAGAAAGAAAGAGACAGGAAGAAAACGTGGAAAGAAGAAGGAAGAGGATTTGCTAAGGTAATCATCTCCTTCTTGCTTTGTTAGAAAAGGGTTTAGAGAAATGGATTTATGTGGGGTTTGTGTTAGAAGAAAGAAAGAACTAAAGAATCATTTTTTATTTTTAGGGATTTCTAAACTTGGGTTTCATGGTGATTGAAGACGTTTTGGATAAACAAGTAAGTATAAGCATCCTTCTTTTTTGATTTGATGAATGAAGCATGTTTTGGTGATAGTTATAAGTAAAATAAGAGTGAAAATGATGTAAGTAAAGCGTGAGAATCTGGAAAAATTTGAAAGAAGAGTTGAGTTTTTGCGAAAGTTCACCGCGGCTAAATCCCCATGATTCTCTGTGGCCAACTCTATAGTTCGCCACGGCCAACATTGAAAAAAATCAAAGTTCACCACGGCAAAGTTTGTCCGGAAACAACTTGAATATGTTTTGTATTTTAGGCATAACTTTTTCTGTAGTTAACCAAATGGAATTATTTTTTATTTTTAGTAAACCAGATATATAGGGCTGCAAAATGTATGAAGGAATCGAGTTCAGTCAGTCTCTAAGAACTTCAATGTTTGGATGGAATTTGGGCATAGAATATTGTTTCAGTATAAGAACAATCTGAAAATGTTTGAGGTATAACTTTCCAATTATTGAACCAAATTGAAGGAGTTCGGTGTCATTAGAAACTTAAGACAATGAGAATCACTTTTCTAGAAGAAAGTGTTATCAAATTTGGTCATTTACCTGACCAGAATGATCATGGAAAATTGACTTGAAGGTTTGAACTTTTGGAAGAGTTTGAGTATTTAGAATTTATCTTAGTGCATGTGTATTATGGGTTCTCAAATTTGAATTCCTATTGAATGGGAATCATTGTCGTTGTTAAAGGAAATCAAGAGAGGCCAGAGGAGCAGGAGGAGAGGCATCTTTGAGCAAGGTTTAAGCAAGAAATTCAAGGTGGGTATATGTTTATAATAGAGTAAATAAGCTACTAAATGTTTTTTTTTGAATCAAGGAAGTTTAATGATTTCAATTACATCATAGATGTTGCATTTATTGCTTCTTGAATTGATTGTGAAATCGTTATATGTTTGATAAATGAATTGTGTTGATGATTTATGAAAAGACTTTGAAAATTATTCTTTTTGAAAAGATACATGTATATAAAATTAGGTTTTCGGAAATGATTTTTGAAATATCTCATGCTCATGGAAATCAAGTTTTGAAAAAAAATGTATCAATTTGGGCAACAAGTTTACAAGATATGAAATACATATTATATGGGTTTATGGTGGTCCCCTAAGTTAGGTCAAGTGTACTTTGACATAAGGCTTCTCCCGCCTGCCCACTAGTGGCATGGAGCTCCTTCATGGACTCCCATAAGTTCATGGCTACGCAAGACCATTTGTGAGATTGCAATAGTACGCTCTATTCACGGCTACACAGGACCATTATGTGGAAATGTGTAGTACGTTCTATTTTTAGATCAACCCAAACCATTATAATGTGCTTATATGCTTATGATATATCGACAAGTTGATGCATACATGATTTGAATTATTGTGAATTGGTTGAGAATTTGAGAACTATGCATTTTATGATTCAATGAGAAATTTTCCATGACAAATAAATATTTCAATGGTCTTTGCTTGTTTCTCCGTTATAAACTTATTACCCACGAGCTTTCAAGCTCACCCCTCGTTCCTCCCATCTTCAGGTGATGAGCAAGAGATCGAGTGATCAAGAGCATAAAGGCATTTGGCAACTACAAGATAGTTAGCTTTTGTACTAAGTTAGTTTGATCTTTGAGTAGCTTTAGCAGCATATCAAATATGAGCATCCATATGTATTTTGTATTAAGCAAATGATGTCATGTTGATATGTGATTAAAATTTTGTAAAACTCTTTACTTTTGAGGTTAATGAAATATGAGTTTGTGCATGGATGAGGTTGAATTGAAATTAAGTCTAATTAAGGAAGTTATCGTTTTAAGATTGATCATTTTGATTACGAATTGTTGTAACATATAAGTGAGATGTGTTATGGAAAAGAAAAATAGGAATTTGTGAAGGATGAAAATTAGTGGTAAATAAGGAATCAAATGAGTAGAGATTAAAGAGTTTGATGAAATAACATTGGTAGTTGAATAGTCATGAAATGAAGTTACCTTAGAGGGAGTGAATTCGGGACAACTTAGAGTGAAAGTAAGGATTGGATAGATGGAGACACCTAGGGAAGGCTTTTGAGTAAACCCTTCCTGAAAGGTATTATTATGATTAATTTTGCATCTTCGCCGCTGTTTATTTATCCCGAAAGATGCTTGGGTTTAATATGGGAACTTCACCGCAAGAGTTCACCACGACGAACTTTTCCCAAAGGGTCTCTGCAGAAGTTCTTGTCCGTTCGCCGTAGCAAAACATAAAGTTTGTTGCGACAAACTCACCCGCCAAGACCCAAGGATCCAACATTTATGGTATCAGAGAATGAAGATGAATTGATGAAGGGTAAGGAGATTTCATTGGAATACGCTCACGTTTCATGACTCCGAAGTTGGGCTCCGAAAACAAGATCTAACCCACAATGGACAATGGAGTCTGAGTTTTTGTTTTGACATAAATGTATTTTGAGTTTGATTTTTGGCTTGTATTTGAATTTGTATAAAGGTTTGTAATAACCATATTACAGGCTAGTTTTTGAACTTATGATATGCAATGTATGTTTTTTTAAGTTTCTGAAAATTTATGTAATGAAAGTTTAGTGCATTTTGAAATGCTTCCTCATTGATCTATTGTTTGTTTCTATTAGTGAGTCCCGTGTGGCACTCCCATATCCTCCAAGGGGGTGTTGGGGGCGCCACATCTTTTTCGTATCAAAGCATGGTTTAGGCAATTCTGGTTTAACCAGCGCTTAACTTTTGCTTATACTAGAGTGTAAAAGTTATGTTTTGGCCTAATGCGATGTCCCATGTTTTCTCTATAGAATTAACGATGGAGAGATCACACGAAGCCGTTGATGAGGTTACTGAGAGCGATCATCTTGAGCAAACTCGTCAATTGATATTTGGACCCTTGGGGTCAATCAAGGTGAAGCTAAGGTGCCACCTCCTCCTTTAGCTCATAGCGAGGCTTTAGTGTAGACTAATGTGAAAATTGAAAGGCAAGAGGTGATTAGAAGAGAATGGAATCAACTTAGGAGCTTTAATAGAGGAGGTCAGTCCTCGAGAAAATGAAGTCGAGAAAGTACTTCCTCTGCACCGAAAGTTACCCAGAGATTTGGAACTCATGGAAGGCGAAAAAACTTTCCCTCGTCAACTGTTTCCAGTAGGCGTTCCTCTAGGGGTTGAGGTTTTGGTGCCCCGGAGTGCCCTCATTACTCTATACAGCATTAGGGTGTATGTTGGAGGGCTACGGGTGCATGTTTCTATTATGGAAGTACTAAGCACCTGATAGCCCATCGCCCTCTAAGATAGTCTCAGATGTCACAAGCTAGTAGGGAGGTGTTTCAAACATCTGCTGGGAACAGAGGACGTGGTAGAGGACATAGAGGATCTGTTTAGCACAGAACTAATCTAGGTAATCAATCAGAAATTGTGGATTGAGCAGCTGTGCCTTCTACTTCGGCTCGAGCTCATGCATTAAAAGCTCATGAGGATCGGGACGTACCTAGAGTCGTTGTTGTTATTGTTTGTCTCTTTGATTTCGACACGCAAGCACTAATTGATCTTGGATCCACTCGTTCATATATATCTGTGCTAGATAAATGTTTGATATGAAGATGTCAATAGATCAGTTAGAGTATGACATGCATGTAACCAGTCCTCTAGGTAGTCATATGTTGGTTAATCAAGTGTTTAGGAATTGTCTTATTATGATACAAGAAATGAATATGTAGCATATCTGATTAGATTGTCATTTCATGAATTTTATTTAATTCTGGGTATGGATTAGTTATTCAAGCATCAGGAAGTAGTTGATTGTCATGCTAAGATAGTTATGCTTAAGAAACCGGATCAGTCTATAATAATATTGCATGGCATCTACATTAGTTCGTTAGCTAATGTAATATCTGCTATGCAAGCCTGAAAGCTCCTCAGGAAGGAATATGAGATTAGTATTATGCTATGGTTGTATAACTTTCAAATAATTTGGAAGGAATTGTATTTTCATGGATTGGACAGAGAAAAAGAATAGAGTTGTAAGTAAAAGTGATGGGATTTAAAGAGTACATTACCTTGAAAGGTTGAACTTGGAACCAGAATGGTTGTTTAGGTATCATGTTGAAAGTTTGTGATTCAGTATAAGGTTATAACATTGGTTTGTTATTAGAATTTTGTGATGGTTACATTTCATAAATTTCTGAATTGATTGAGAAGATATTCAAGTAAGATGAACCAGAAGATAGCACTATATATAGGAAACCCTCAAGAGCAAGTTGATTAGTTATTATGAGTGTACATATGATAAAGTGGTTGCTTTAGCGAATGATGTTATGGTGTACAGATGTAATATATGTTTGAATATGAATGAATGAATATTGAATAAGAATGAATAAATGACTATTGAATGAATCAGATGTGAATATTAGAGTCGATTAATTATAATATTCAAATAGAGGAAGCTAAATATACTATTGAGGGTGCATCTATTATAGGCGATTGAATAGAGTCACAACGAAGAACAAGTATCAATTGCCAAGGATTGAAGACTTATTTGATCAGTTGAAGGATGCAGGATAGAAAGGTAGTTACTTATGCCTCTAGGCAACCAAAGTCATATGAACAGAATTACCTTACCATGATCTGGAACTTGCAACAGTAGTGTTTGCTTTAAAATTTTGGCAGCACTACTTGTATGGTGAAAAATGTAGAATTTTCACAGATTATAAAAATCTAAACTATTTTCTTACCAGAAGGAACTTAATTTAAGACAATGGCATTGGTTGGAATTGTTTAAAGACTATGATTGTATTGTAGATTACCATCCAGGCAAGGCTAATGTCATACCTAATGCTTTGAGTCAAAAGACCATTTCAACATTTTCACTTAAACAAATTGAATGGAAACTGGTATCAGATGGAGCTTTAATAGCTCAGTTGAAAGCAAGGCCTACTTTGAGACCAAAGATTTGTGATGCTCAGAGAGCAGATGATAATTTACAGCAACTTATCTTGGCTACTAAGGAAGGTGAACAGTATGATTTTTCTATGAAAGGAGATGGTGAATTGTAGTATAAGATTGGTTGTGTGTGCCAGCTAATGATGAACTGAATCAAAAGTTATTGTTTGAGGCTCATAATACAGTCTTTACTATGCATCCTGGTGGAAACAAGATGTATTAGGATCTGAAGCAGTATTACTAGTAGTCAAGTATGAAACAAGATGTTATGGATTATGTAGCTAAATGTCTAACATGCCAGCAGGTTAAAGCTAAGCACTAGGTCCCATCTAGTTTGTTACATCCTATTTCTATTCCTCAGTGGAAGTGGATAACATTACTATGGACTTTGTCACTGGACTTTCTCTTACTCAAAGGAAACATGATGTTGTATGGGTGATTGTAGATAAGTTTACTAAATTTGCACACTTTTTGCCTATTCATCCTGACTACTCTTTGGATAGGCTTTCAGAAATATATGTGAATAAGATAGTGAGATTGTATGGAGTACCATTGTCAATTATTTCTGATCGTGATCTTCGATTTACTTTGAGATTTTGGAAAAGCCTGCAAAAAGCTTTGGGTACTCAAGTTAAGTTTAGTACTACTTTCACCCCAAACAGATGGACAATCTGAATGGGTTATATAGATATTGAAAGACATGCTTTAAGGTTGTGTGTTAGAATTTCCAAGAAGTTGGCATAACTATTTAGTTCTGATGGAGTTTGCTTACAACAACAGTTATCGGACTAACATTGGCATGGTGCCTTATGAAGCGTTGTATGGTAGAAGGTGTAGAACTTCTATATCTCAGATTGCGTTGGGTGAAAACAAGATTATTGGGCCTAAGATTGTGAAAGATACTGAAGAAAAGATTCAGATTATTCAACAAAGGTTGAAAGCTACCAGTGATAGGCAGAAGTCTTATGCTGATCTAAAAAGAAGGGATATTGAGTATCAAGTAGATGATAAGGTGTTATTGAAAGCGTCACCTTGGAAGAACATACTTCAATTTGGTAAGAAGGGTAAACTTAGTCTGAGATACATTGGTCTGTATGAAATTCTAAAAACGATTGGACCAGTGGCTTATCAATTAGCTCTTCCTGAAGAATTGGCTAGGTTACATGATGTGTTTTATGTTTCTATGTTAAGAAGATACCAATCTGATATGACTCATAAGATTCCCATGCAAGAAATTCAGGTACAACCAGATTTGTCTTATGAAGAAAGACTAGTTTCTATATTAGCCCGAGAATTCAGGTAACTTAGGAATAAGCAAATCCCTTTGATAAAAGTACTCTGGCAACACCATGGACTTGAGGAAGCAACATGGGAACCTGAATAAACCATGAAAGCTCAGTATCCGCAACTATTCGGATCAGGCGTGAATTTCGAGGACAAAATTTCTTAAAGAGGGAAGAATTGTAACACCCTATGTTACGGGTTAGAAAATTTAGGAATTTCAGTGCACTATATGCTTTACATAATTGAGTATTCAGTAATATGTGCTTGTGAATTTTTGGACTCATACAAAATAATTATACATACATTCATGACATTTTTATGTAAAATAGAATTATAAAAATTTGAATTGTAGATTATTTGTGGTAAAATTTATTTGAAGATTATTAGTAATATTTGAGAATTTTAGGAAATTTTCAAAATTTTAGGATATTTTGACCTAGGAAAAATACTTGATTTTGTGACAAATGGAAGTGTGAAAAATGGCCTAACATGTTAGAGACATGTGGCAGCTTGCATGAAGGACAAATGGCTCACATGCTTAAAGCCATGTGTCAATATGACAGTAAACCACGTAATCATGTGTTTTGGTAAGGCACATTATTGTAGCTCTCTAACTTTCTTCGAATTGTTTGGTCCTTTACTGAGGGCATCCTGCTCTACCCAGAACCTTCATCACCTAAACTTGTGATGGACTCTTCCTCTCTGTGTTAACCTTTGCAAAACAAACAGTTTACCCCAGTCATTGATTTGTTCTCTTTAATCTCAATTTTTCCTTAGTTTACTGAAACCCTACTCTTCACTATCATAGCTGGAATTTTTACTGGAGAAGTAAGTAAGTGTGTTATAGTTTTCTGGATACCATGTAAATGAATTTGATGATGTTTTACGTACTACAAATGAGTAAATGCATGAGTTATGTAAGTAGAGAGTTTTCGAATAAGTTGACAATATTGTGTAGTGGAATGTGTAGGTGTTGTAATACTGATTGCATGTAGTTTAAAGAGAAACTTAGTAAAGTAGTCTATAGCAAAAAATGATGTGGGTAAGAAGGATAGCTTCGGTGATGTTAAGAATGCGTTAAGTGAGATTTAGTGAAACTTGAAAATGTGCAGAAAGTTTAAAAATGCAGTAGTGAGAGAAAGCATGTGTAAGTTTCAGTTTTGATGATCAATACCTTATGAGCTTGTAGTTGATTGATTTTGAGATTGTATTGGAGTAAAAAGACAGAATATGAATTAAGGATGGACTAAGACGAAGAATTAAGGATTTCAAGAATGAAAGATAAAGAAGAAAACTTTTAGTGAAGAAGAAGGATGTTGCGATCGTGCCTCTATACAATCATGACTTTGCTGAGGGGAATGGCAAGTCACAATCGTGCTTCTACATGATCGCAACATCACTAGTTCATTGGAATGTTGCGGTCTTGCAGGTGCACGATCGCGACTTCCGTGCTCTCTAAGGGGGTTGTTTTCTAAACATACTTTGATCTTTTTATTATAACTTCTTCACCTGAAATTCAAATGACTTGATTCTTAAACCAATAGATTTCTAACACATTTTTCTACCTCTCCATAAGTATTGGTAGCCTTCCAAATTGATTTGAAAAACATTGATTGAATGAAAGTGAGGGAATCTATTGGAATAGTATGAACTGGGATGTTTTTACTGAGCATACTTCGGTATTTTACTTATATCTGGATCTGTAGATTTCCAAATGGAGTGATTCTTGATTTCAATTAAACTAGAGACATAAGGATAAAAATTTTCTAAATAGATTGAAATAAAATTCTACCTATAAGAATTTCATAATCTGTTTGGAAGTTGAGGTAAGAATTTTGTTAAAGCTTAATTATAATATGAGATCTTTAGAATATAACTTTCTATATACTGAAACTTAAGACATAGGAGAACAAATTTGTATAAGAAAGTGTTATAAAATTACCTCAATTTCTTGTGGTGAATAATTGAGCGAAGTCGACCCTAAAGTTGGTTATTAAATAAATTTGGATTGATCAATTGAGTATGGTTTCACATGATTGACAATGTGACAAGATTACGGATAAGAAACCCAAAATTTGTCATGAAGATACATCATACATATTCAATATACATGAATGTGCATAATTGAATTGATAATTGTGCACAATAGTGATATGTGTTATACTAAATGTTATAGAGGAACGCATAGAGCGACCACTTCAAGATATTACCGAGACTTCAAGGTAATAAAAAATAAGGTAGCTTTTATAAGTAATTTAGATGGTCTCTTTTGTAAGTATATGTTTGTAAGTGATCATTAAGTATCTGTATGTAATTCAGTAAGAAATTTTTTTATGGTTTTGCTTTGACTATTGTGTTTACTATTGATTTTACTCCATTGAATGATTCGTAAAGTTGTCAGTAATCTCTAGGACGCTCACACTTTACTTTATCCTGTTTAGTACCAAATTGAATTGTGTTTTATGCTGATTGTGTTTTGAACTCGAGACAATGAATGTTCGAATTGTTTGATGCATGCGAATATGATTGACTAATTATTTTTGTACATGAAATGAACTTATTTAGTTTTGTAACTGTCAAGTCTTAGTCATGGGTAAATAGGCATGCCTAGAAGGATTTGCAGCTGCTTTTGGACAATTGGGTGTCAAGACTTCAGTCTCTTTTGGACACTTTGGTGTCGAGACTTCGATCTCGTTTGAACACTTCTGTGTCGAGACTTCAGTGTCTTCTGTTTAGTGATGCCACTCATGATATCTTCAATATAAATCCTGTTACCTACTTTTGTTCATGGATTTACAATCTAAGTCATTTTGTACTTTGATCTCTGATAAGTTTTGATAAGAAACAAACCATATTTTTGATCTGATGGGTTAACCCCTTATTCTAAAAATCTGTTTTGTATTCTGTATGTTATGTTCGACTATTTAAATGTCTGACTTTAGCATGCAAAGTGTTTTCATTAATAATTCTTATTCTGTTCTGAATTTCAGTACGTTGAGATGCTTTTGTATAATATGATTTAGTATTTGTTGATGACACATAGTTTAGTTATTACTTACTAAGCTATATGCTTAGGACGATAGATTTGCCCCGTGTAGGTCCATAGAGAAGGACTTAAGGACTGGGACAAGTCAACCGCAATGGCCAAAGGAGTCTGAGTTCTTTTGTTTTGACATAAATGTATTTTGAGTTTGATTTTTGGATTGTATTTGAATTTGTATGAACATTTGTAATAACCATATTACAGGATGGTTTCTGAACTTAAGATATGCAATGTATGTTTGCTTAAATTTTGTATGTTTGTTTAAGTTTCTGAAAATTTATGTAATGAATGTTTAGTGTGTTTTGCAATGCTTCCACATCAATCTGTTGTTTGTTTTTGTTAGTGAGTCTCGTGTGGCACTCCCGTATCCTCCTAGGGGGTATTGGAGGCACCACAAAAATGCATGAAGATGAAGAGTATACATTGTAGAAAATCAAGTGAATTAATGAGAATGCAAGTCACAGCCATGACACAAAGTGTCATGAGCATTACTAATGATGCATGGCCATAACATAACATGTCATAACCGTGACTCACCTTACATGGGCGTGACTCAAGTTGTCATGCCCATAACTCAACATTTCATAGTCATAAATTTCACACATATGCTTTCTGAAGCCCTAGTTTTTAACATAAATAAACATATAGCGCAGAGAGGTTTATGAAAGATTGGATTTTGACTGGGAGAAAAATAGAGAGGGAGCTTCAGGAGAGATGAGAAAAAGGGCAAACCCCTCAACCATGAGAGACTTATGGAAGGGTAGCTTCTCAATGTTGACTTAATGGGGATATTGACGCTAGGACCTAGTTAACCACTCTTTCCTTGTATTTGTTGTTTTCTTTCACTCTTTAGAAATTAATTATGTTATCCTATCTATATGGATTTGGGTATTGTGAAACGATGGTTTGAATGCGTTCATTAGATCGTTTTATTACAAACCCATTCCTAGAATATTCAATATAATCTGTAATTGTTATGTTGAATTTCATTTGTAGCGGCTAATGGTTCGTAATCATTAGGGATAACATAACCTAGATTAAATAATTCGAACTATGACATAAGGAAAAAATGGTATTAATAGAGCTTGTTGTTAATCTACAACTAATAGTTAAAATAGAGATATGAATAAAACAATTCAATGAAATATGTTTAATTGGGTGTAGGTCGAGATTGAACCAAAGAACTAGGTCCCTAACGAATCGCCACTTTCATCATTTTTTCATTTTTCTTTAATTTGCTTTTGTTAGTTTAGTTTCATTTTATTTTATTATTAAACCAAAACCCCCTAAACCTAAACATCGATTAATTTATTCTCAAAGGCTAATTAGACACTCTATGTGGGATTGACCTAGACTCACCACTGCTATAGTTATAGATCTAGTTTATTTTGTGTAGTGTTACACATGCTACCAGAAACATAAAGTTTGAATCTATATTTTTCCTTACTAGTTTAGTCAATGCCTCTATGCACAATATGAATATATAGTGGGATAAAGGATCATCTTGTCTTAATCCTTAACCCACTTAAAAAGCGCAGTTGTTTCCTCATTGATGAGGACTCAAAGAAAAGGAGGAGGATATATATATGATCAACCAATTTCTAATTTTTTTAGGAAAGGTAAATGCAAAAAGGATTTGTTAAATAACGTTCCAATTGATTATATCATAAGCCGTATATAGGTCTAGTTGGATTGCATAATTTTGTAAAGAGTTCTTCCTACTGTATCCTTTGAACAGTCCTTAGGCTAATAGTACATTGTCTCCTACTTTTCTCTTTTCTAGAAAGGCTCCTTAGTTTCCATCTATCAAAATACTCGACACTTGTTTTAGTCTCATAGCCAGAAGCTTTAATATGATTTTATAGATGAAGTTATACTGGTCTACATTCACAATAAGAGTTAAGGTTATAAATTTTGAGAACTAGTCAAATAAAGATTTTTTAATTCTTTTAAGAGTTTACCTTTATAAAAGAATTCCAAAATTGCTCTTATCACCATGTCTTTGATCAATGGCCAATCTTTTTGAAATAAATGTCTATTAAGGCCATCACAGCTTGGGTTCTTTGGAGGCATCTAGCTGGAAACTCGTTCTTTCTATATCTCAAGATAATAAAGGACTATTGAGGAGCTTAATTTCCTTATCCTTAAATTGATTGCCAACAAAAGAGCAAAAAAATTTGCTCTTTTGAAAAAGGTGTAAACTTCCATCTTGAGGCTTTCTTATAATTAATTACTACATTATCTTACCTTGTATGTAAGTTAATCCTATTAGTGTTTCTCTTTTAACCAATGGATCCAAACTTTTTGCTTCAATAGGGAGTTATGGACTGTAATGGTAGTTGTGTACTCAATTATAACTTTCTTCTCCTTTTAATCAATTTAGGGACTCTAAGTTATTGGTAGAGGATCCCCTGAGCTAGAATCATTATGGATGTTTCCTCTGCCATAAGTAGAATGGTACTTTTCAATCTTTTGGAATTAAGGATTTTTTGATCTTGCTTAATAAGGTAAAGCTTTCTAATATATAAATAAGCTTTGCAACAATGGCCCTTATAAGAGATGCTCCTGAAAATGTACTTAGGAAAGTGCTTCTCATATGTTAGGAATTCATTGAACATGAAAGGGCATTTTCTACTACTTTTTATGAAAAAGTTTTGGATGATGATTAGGGTAAGATCTAAAAATCTTGGATCATCAAACATAGCGTTGGTTTTAAAGAATTCTTCTATCCAATCTTCATTCACTAATATGTCTTCAATTTTTTTCTTATTAACCATCTTGGAATTTTGTTTTGTTTATCCATGTAAAGAAATACCCCTCTAACTTCAAATTATTGATTTCAATCTTTTCAAGCACCCTTTGAAATCATTAGAAAAGTTCCTTAATCTTAAAAGTCTCTAATGTGATTAGAGTGTTGTTGTGATCCTTTAGAACTATCTAAGGACCTTAGATTGAATAATGAATACACTTAAGTTTCTTCCAAAAGTAATTCCTCTAAAAAGAGAAGTTTGAATTATAAAAATATGTGACATATTTCATTGTTTTTATGGATAAACCTTGCTGAAAAATGCATTAACTGATCACTCGAGTCTAGTAAGTTAATAATGTCCTTCCTTGAGTCTACAATAATGATGGTACGACCATAATGTTTTCCTAACATCTTTAATTTAACAATATTCTCTAAGTTTAATGTTGAGCAAGTTTTATCTAATGTAAAACCCTTAATATTTTGCAAGAACACAGATTGTAACTCGTAGTAATTATGTTGTCGATCGAGTATTTAAAAATGTGAATTAAATGGAAATAAAAATAACCAGAACAATCGAGTATGAGTTGAATGGAAATAAAATTATGAAATTAATGCAATTAAAATCAAATAAAGAACTAAACCACTTAACAAATGAGATGTTATAATAAAACAAGATAGATTAATTATAAGAGTATAGATTTCATTATATCAACATTTTGCTACCTTAACCACTTTTGACTCAATCGGTATCGATCCTAGGTTTTTTAAGGGTTGATTACTCTTTCTCAAGACCTAATCATTTAACCCCAATTAATAATCTTTAATTCATTATAAAATTCTAAATTTGTAATCTCTCGATTAATAAAAACATCCTAACATTTTCAACTAATTCTTAAGCAATCTATCGAATAATCGGGTCCTTACACAAGATCTCTTTTTGTATGATTATTAATTTGATACTTATAGACTTATTAGGTTGTTAACCCTCATTAACCCAACGTAATCATATTACTATCAATTCAATCTCTGAATTTATTATTGAAGTATATGTAACCATAAATATCACAACACCAAACATTTCATTAACATCAAAAGAAATCAAGTCATAAAATGATTCAAGAATAAATCATAAAATGAAATCAGAACATCATCAACATGTTCGACATCCTCAATCCTAATTCATACATCATGATGGAAGTAAATAAATAATATAAAGAAGAAAAGAATTTGAATGGACTGGGTTGGAGTGGTCTGACTGTTGCAGCAGCTACTCCTCTTCTTTTCTTTCTTTCCTGATCTTCATTTAAGATCTTTCTCAATTTGGAAAATGGAGGCCAGTTCTTATTTTGGGTCTTTTCATGTTCTTATATAGTTCATGGGTCATTTAGGATAAATTCTAGGTTTTACTCATGTCTAATAATCCAAAAAGACCTTCCAAATATCAAAATAGAAGGAGATCCTAATGTTTGGCGAGCACCTATCATAATCATGACAGGGGTGTCACAATGATGAAATAGAGAAATTGTCTTCTTTCATAATTATGACAAGGGTGTAACAATCGTAACCCAATGTAGAGCTCTTCTGTCACAACCGTGAAACTTTAGTTATGATCGTGACCCTAGGGAGAGATCTCCTGTCACGACCGTGACGGTCATGTCACTATTGTGACCTTATCCTTTTGCCCAAGCTTTCTCTAACTTCCTTCAATCTTCATCCATCTGAGTTCATACACTAAAAAAACATAATGTAAACTATAACACATACTTTCATGCATATGCAATAATGACACAATGGCATCTAATTTTCATGAAACTAATTTAACCCTGGACGATAATCAATCAAATTATCCCAACATATTAACTTATGCAATCTATTGCTAAGCATTTTGGATTGAATACACATACTAATCAAGACCTTAACATCATATTCATTCACCTTAAGCATTTGTACATACACATTGATAATTAGTAGTCAATCAAAATTGCAACTATCACTAAATAGCTTTTCATGAAAATTCCTATTATTTTCAAAGATCATTATGACTTATTTAAACACCACTTTTTTAAATTTTCTTTAACATTGACCTAATATTTTTATGTGAAGGCAAACATTGGTGATGAATACCCCCCAGTTACCAACTATGTCATGATTTATTAATTAGCTTGGTTGGAATGTCATTCTAGCCTTTTGACGTGAAGGCAAACATTTGTGATAAATATCCCCTGTTATTCAGCGATATCATATTCTCAACTAGCTAGTAACTCTATTCATAACCTGAAGGACAGTAGAATAGTTATTTGTTAAAGGCATACACTTTTTTCACATTTCATACAGCCTACCTCATTTCTTTTATCCAATCGTCTTCTTAAAAGGTTACTAATGATGTTACTTATTCAATTAAATTAAAATTATAAATGTATGTACAAATTTCCTAAGGTGAACAAACTGTCATCGTATCCTAATTAACATGCATAGTCAACCAAAGCTACTTAGAACAAAAAATTCACAAGCTAATATGTCTTAATAACTTAAAAGACTATGTTCAAAGCTAAACTAATTACATCAAGTTATAGTCATTGAAACATTCACGCAATTCACACTTATGCTACACACCATGTCAATCTAAGCAAAAACTAACAACATGATATGCAAAATTCACACTTATGATGAAAATAACAATGTAAACCTCCTTAGACTTAGACAACATATTGTTCTCAATGTGAGGAGAACAAACAACATATAAAGGAAAGTAAAAAATGATAAGAAAAATAAAAAAGAAAGGTTATAGCATGAAATCATTACAATGATTGAGGTGGTGAAGGTGTCGAAGATGGTATTTGAATGCCTTGAGTAGTGAAGTATTTGTAGATTCTCCGTATGTCTCATTGTTTTTGTTGTTGTTCCTGTGCCATATCCTTCAATAGTTTGTTATTGTTTGAAACAACAACCAACACCTTCTCCCATCTTGCTGCTTCTTCATCCTTAGATCCTCACTAGTTGAGTCTTTAACTTGTTACTGAGGTAGTGCTGAGCTAAAACTCTATTTTCATGTCCTATCTTTCACATGTGATTTAGCGTTGAGATCTCAAAGTTCCATATTTTGTGATGTCAAGATCTTAGCTCTGGTTAAATGACAATGACCAAGAAACTCAATCATGAGAATAGTTAGTCCATCATAATTGTCACCATAATAATCAACAATGGTAGTAACCAAATAACCTCTGCCAAGATTACAACTTCTCTTTTTAAGAATGTCAATAATGGTATTAAAAATGTGTGTGATGTGCAAACTTTAATTTCATTGTCCATGCACCACAAAATAAATAAGTCTTTCATCAAACACTTGTTGCTTTCGTTTTTATCAAAAACCATTTGGCAAATAAATTTGTGAAGCAATAAGTGTTTTTGACCACGAATAATAATGTTATGTGCATTATTGACTTTAAAGTCTTCCAAACTAGTCAATTAGGTCCAATACTACTTAGCATGGAAATTATCATGTCAATAAAAAGTGATTGATTTCAAGAATCCACCAATTTCACACATAATCTCATAGTTCAATTGGTATGGTTAACCTCGCAACCAAAACCAAAATTCATTAGGGCTACTTAATTCAAATTGACGAGAGGTGAAAAAATTCATAGGTTAATTCCTCGTAGACAAAAAAGTTAAAATTCATGAATTATTCCATTGAAATTTTCTTCCTAAATTCTAAACCTTGTCTTTCAATCCAAGAGTATCCAAGATATAAAAGTCCAAATTCCTAGGCATATGTACATTTCTAGGGTGAACATTTTGCAAAAAATACCTTCATCTTCTGAATAAATTGAAAAAGGACCATAAGCTGATACTTGCATTTTTCCTTTAGGTTGTGCGCCTTTACTATCTCCTTTATTCTTAGATCCATTTGGAATAAGTAAATTATGGGCGAAGATATAAGAGAAATAAATAAACTTTAGAATAGGTGTAGAGAGAAGTTAGAGAATTTTATAAGATCTAAATCTAGAGAGAGACTATAGAGAGATTGAATGTAAGAAAAAAAAGAAGGGAATAGTGAATATAAGGGTTGGAGGAGAAAGGAGGGGTAAAATAGGAAAAGAACGTGAAAATCCCTTCTTTCCTACTCATGCCTAGTCATTTGTCATGAGTGTGACTATAAATGTAAAGATAATGATAATGGGTATATAGAATGGGTCACGATTGTAACCAAAGGGTCACTATCGTGATAGTGGGTATATAGATTAGGTCAAGATCGTAACAATCATTATAGTGGCTACACAACTAGATCACGACATGACTAAGGAGTCATGATCATGACAGTGGGTATATAATATGGTGACGATTGTGACATTGGAATTTTTAATACCTTTATCTCGTTTTTCATCCATTCTTCATGTAACCTCTAAATTTCCTTCCTTTGTTTATATTATCATCAAGACCACATTTTTTATCAGTCAACACCATTCCAAACAATTGTTATAGAGAGAAAAACTTGATTATAGAATTCAAAACAAACCTAACTACTGAAATGCACTAATTAATTATTGAACATGCTAAGTTATGGTCATTAGCTTGACCTTCATCATTGGAAGCATTTTTAATTATTCAAAAGGAAAGAAATTACTTCCTTTTTATTACAGAACACTCCTCTGAGATACAATTTGCAACAATGCCTGTTTACTTTGAAGATTTCCTTGTTTAAATTTTCTAATTCGAGAGCTCCATATGTAAATGCTTGAGTTACCGTAAAAGGTCAACTCCATCTCAATTTAAGCTTTCCCAAAAATAGTTTAAACCTTGAATTGAACAATAAAACCTCATCTTCCACCTTGAACTCCTTCTTCTTGAGATGAGAACCATACCATCTCTTCACCTTCTCCTTATAGAGTTTAGCATTCTCATACGTGTTTAAGCGAAACTCCTCAAGTTCATTCAATTACAAAAATCCTCTTCACTCGCTGCTTCTAATAAAAATTTATAGCTTTCATTGCCTAATATGCTCGATGCTCCAGTTCCACAGGCAAATGACAAGCTTTACCATATGCGAGCCTAAAGGGATTCATTCTAATTAAAGTTTTAAAAGTGGTTAGATAAGCCCATATGACATAATCTAGCTTGAATGCTCATTCCTTCCTTAAACTTTTCACCGTCTTCTCTAAACTATTTTTTAGCTCCCGGTTCATGACTTCCACTTATCTGTTCATTTTTAGGTGATAAGGAGTGACCATGCTATGATGGACTCCATATCTTTTAAGGAGGGCATAAAATATTTATTACAGAATTGTGCTCCTCCAGCATTTATAATTTTCCTTGACACTCCAAATCGTTGAATAATGGTTTAATAAATTTCTGAACAACTTTTCTGTCATTTGTTAGACTTGTAACAACTTCAGCCCATCTTGATATGCAGTCCACTCCTACAAAAATGTATGTGTTCCACATGGAGGATGGGAAAGGAACCATGAATTCGAGGCCTTATACATTAAAGACTTCGACTTCTAAGATGTTGGATAAGGGCATCTCATCTCTTTTTGAGATGTTGCCCACTCTTTGACATCTATCACACTAGGCCACAAATACGTGAGTATCTTTACATATATGTGGCCAATAGAATCCACATTCAAATACTTGAGTCACTGTCTTGTTTGCTCTATATTGTCTAACATATAAAGCTTTGTCACACTGCATCAATATGCCCAATATATCCTCCTCCAAAACACACCTTCTTATGATTCAATCAATAAATGTCTAATATAAGATTGAATTATCCCATAAGTAACATGTACACTTATCCAAGAATCACTTCCTTTGTTGGTATGATAACATAGAAGGGAGCTTACTGTTGGAGACAAAATTTACTATATCAGTGAACTATGATATTGTCATGCTATCAAGTAACATTAGGGTTTCATCAAAGAATTTCTCATTAATATCATCTCTCTACTCAATCTCCCCTTCTTCTAGAAGTGATAAGTGGTTTGCTACCACATTCTCAGCTCCTTTTTTAATCTCTATTCCGATTTCAAATTCTTATAGTAGTAATATCCATTAAATAAGTCTTAGTTTTATGTCCTTCTTGACGAAAAGATATTTAAATGCAATTGGTAAAAATGATCACCTTAGAGCCTACGAGGTACGATCGAAACTTGTCACATGTATACACCACCATTAATAACATCTTCTTAGTAATGACATAGTTCAATTGTGGCCCAGTTAATGTCTTGCTTGCATATTATATCATATGTAACCTTTAATCCTTCCTTTGGCCTAATATGCAACCCATAGCTTGATCACTAGTGTCGTATATGACTTTGAATGGGAGTGTCCAATCTGGTGACGTTAAGATCGATGTTGATGTCAATGCCTTCTTTAATTGATTAAATGAAGATAAAAAAGTATAATTAAAACAAAAAAGTACTATCTTAACTAACAAGTTCATCAGAGGTCTTCTTATTTGTAAAAAGTCTTTGATAAATCAATAGTAGAATCCTGCATGACATAGAAATGCTCACATGCCTTTTACATTGATGGGTGGTAGGAGCTTCTCTATGACCTTCATCTTTGCTCTGTCTATTTCAATTCCTTGTTGTGATATTTTATGCCCAAGCACTACTCCCTCACGCACCATGAATTGGCATTTCTTCCAATTTAGCACCAGATGTGATTCTTCACATCTTTGGAGTACTCTATCCAACTTACTGAGGGACTATTTAAAAGAGTTTCCAAAGACTAAGAAATTATTCACAAAAATTTCCATTATGTACTTGATCATATCTACAAAGATAGACAACATACATCCTTGAAATGTAGCTAGAGCATTGCATAACCCGAAGGGCATTTGTCTATACACAAATGTACCATAAAGAGATGTAAAAGTGGCTATTTTCTTATTTGTCAAGATAGATGAATATCTTATTGTATCCATAATAACCATATAGGAAACAATAGAATGAGTGACCAACCACTCTTTCGATCATTTGGTCTACGAATGGGAGAGGAAAGTGATCCCTTTTAGTCACCTCATTAAGCTTTCAATAGTCTATGCAAACTCTATATTCTGTAACTATTTTTATGAAAATTACTCTCCACTTTCTCTCTCCATGATGATTAGACCACCCCTCTTCAATATGCATTATACCAGGCTGATCCATTCACTACCAGATATGGGATATATGATACCTGCATCTAAGAGCTTCACTACTTCCTTTATGTGAAGGTTTAGCCTGTGTTGATGTTTCCTCACTGTAAACTTCCTTCTTTAAGGCTTATTTGATGTATCATATATGCTTAATTGATTATATATTTATTCAATAACATTTTATAATTAATGATACGAAAATGCTTAATATACTCACTTTAGTTCATATAAGGTTTTAGGTAGAATTTGGAAGCGAAAGAGATAAAGTGAGTTAAAATCATCATATTTGAGACATTTTCTGGAGATTCACAATCCTTTGTCTTCATAGAGCAAGAATGAGAAAGATTAGAGCAAGTAAAGACAAGAAAATGTATGAAGATGATGATTATATGTTCAAAACACGAAGAAGAAGACTATAGGAGGGATCACGGTCAAATAAGAAACTTGTCACAGACGTGAGCATCACTCAAGGTTGTGACATGTTTCATATGGGCGTGAGACACCTCTTGACATGTGCTTAATTTATTGTTTTATTATTTCCTAACACTTAACGATTAATTACATAAAATTGCTTAAGATACTCACTTTGACTCATATGTGATTTTAGGAACAATTCTTAAGTAGAGAAGCCAAAATGAGTCGAAAGCATGATATTTGGGCCATTTTATGAAGATTAATTTTCATTTGTCTTTATGGAGTAAGAAGAAGAAAACTAAAAGACAAGAAGATAAATTAAAGATTGCATTTTACATCTACGCAATTATGTGAATATTATTGTTCAATAATAAAACAAATGTAGAAGAAGAAAGTAACGTGGTTTTGCATGCCATGTTGAACTTAAAATGTTAAAGTAACACTGCAGCAAATGGTGAGTAGATCAACCAAAATGCACATGCCCAAGAGTAAAATGTTGCAGTAGGTGGATAGCCAATAGTGTAAAACTATAGTAGAAGAATGAGCAAAACTGTAGCACCAAGAGAATGTTGGACCAAGCAAGGGGTATCAAATACTAAGTAGAAATAACGACATATGGTAGCTACAGGCAAGGAGTAAACGTGTACGAAATGTAGACAATGTTTGCATTTCAAGCATATGTAGGGAGCGTTTTGTTTAAAACGCGCAGCACTAAGACATTTTCCATAGGTTTTAAGTGAGACATATATTATGGATGGACCAGCTTGTTAAATTGTCACATCAAGAATAGTATCGAGACAGAAGAGTAACGGTAGGTTAGGTAGAAAGAAGGGAGGCATTGCAGGGGTCTTCGAGTAAGACAATTTTTATGGGGTTGAAGCATTTTCTTGAGAGACCCATAGAGGGATAGATGTCCCGATGTCGATTTGGAAGTGGCATCGATGCTGACGACTTAGGTTAAGCATTTCTTTCATATTTTTGTTGTTTCTTTCTCTCATTAGGATTTTATTATGTTATCTTATGTTGATTGAATTAGGTATTATGAAAAGAGGATTTTAATGAGTTCATTAAATCATTTATTTACAAACAGTTGCTAGAATTTTGATATAATCCGTAATTGTTATGTTGAAATTCATATGTAGCGACTAATGATTCATAATCATTAAGGATAACATAACATAGGTTAAATGATGCATTGTATGTGGTTGTTACTTTGATTAATTGATTTAATGCTACTGCCTAATTAAATCTAGAGATCGTATCATAGGTTATTCGATGATTAGGTTTAATTAATGATCATATCTTCATTAAACACTATCTATGAGAAAACTCGGGTTAATTATTAACCCATGATTAATAGTTGCTAAGAGAGGTTAGAGAACAACAAATCAATGAAATATGTTTAATTAGGGTATAGGCTGAGATTGAACCAAAGAACTGGGTCCCTACAGAATTTCTCACTTTTATCATTGTTCACATGTTTTCTATAATTTATTTTTTTATTAGTCTAGTTTCATTTTATTTCTTATTTCCAAAATCCAAAATCCCCTTAACCTAAACACTGATTAATTTCATTTCAACAACCTTACACACACTCTCCGTGGAATCGACCTAGACTCACTACTACTATAGTAGTAGTGTAGTTATTTTAATTTGACTAGCATTACGTTGCATTGTTAATTTTGGCACCATTGTAGAGGAGTGCGGTGTTTTAGTTTTTTATTTTAATTAGTTTTTTGTACATATTTGTTTTTAATTAGTTTCTTTTTAGTTATTTCTTGGTCTTTTCACTTTTTATTTGGTTTTTATGTGAAAAAAAAGGACATAAATAGAAGTAATTTCTTTCATAACTCTTATTCTCAATCCTATAACTAAGGTTGGATTGATCAACCTAACTTTGGTTATGGATTAGATAACCATCATAATTACTTCAATGATAGTTTACAAGACACGCAACAATTTTCGCGTGGACCAAAAGCTTCTTGTCACATCTCAGGTACATCTTTGGAAGAATTGATGAATGTTGTGATTGCTAAAAATTTATAATTTTAACAAAGCCTAAAACAGTAGTTACAACAGTTCCAGTAGGAAATGAGACATATAATGTCTAGAAACTAGAACATGGCAAGCCAAATGGGTGAGATGGTAGTGAGGATCGACTACCTAGAATCGCAAATGGAATAGGAGCAGCCATATCAACCTGAGGTATACTCCATGTACGTTAGTGCAGAAACCTTACAAAGTGATGAGGAGCTTAAGAATTTTGAGGTCAATCCTCAATGAATTATTTGTGTCGAAGAAGTTGAGGTGGAGCTCGAAGCAGAATATAATACATCATTTAGTTCGAAGGTGAGTGCTAAGTTTGTGATTATTTTTAACACTAACTCCTTTACCTAGCATATTACAGGAACCAAACAAAGAAGAAAAAGGTGAAGAGACATTCGAGATCTTTTAAGAATGCATAGTCTTAGTAAAGATCAAAAGTCTAAGGATATGGAGGAAACTGAATGAGAATGATGATCAACTAAGGCCCTATCCAGAAGAACCTCACGTAGAGGAACCGCATGTGCCACTAGAAGATAATAATTTAATCACGTGAGGAGAAAAAGGAGTCGAGCCTGCCACCATAAACAAAATCACTTCTTGGTAGGCAACCTAAGGGAAGTAAATTTCTTTTCTTTACATTTCCGCATTACTTTTTATACATGTTTGTTTCTATGTTAGTTTGTTTCTTGCTTGTTTTTAAGTTTTCAATTAAAATAAGAGAAAGAATAAAATAAATGAAACAAACATTTTCTCTTTTTTGTTGATTCTAGGACTATGTAGTCATGATTAGAGTGTGACATGACTAGAAAATTTCATAGTAACTTTAGCATGTACTTTCACTCTTATGATTGGTCGATGTGCATTATCTTTAGAGGAGTAGTAACTATTGGTAGACAAAGTAGGTGGGATTTTGAGCCTTATTTGACTGACAAATTCATATCAGTCTCATTATCTTTTAATAATGTGTGACCTTCATGACATGTATATCTTAATTTTCCCTTGAATTTCTATTCAATACCACATTTTTATAATATGCATTAACCTAGAAATGATTAGGCATTCTTTGTTTCATAAACTACATTAGCCAAATCGCCTACCCACTATATGATTTTCCTTTTCGATAAGCCCACTTTGAGCATTATTAGCCTTTCTTTTTATGTCAACCATATTACATGCTTTATACTTAACCAAATGTCCTACCGAACTATAAAGCTAGTGGAACATTGTGATTGTTGAGTTTGTGGATGTACAAAATTCTAAATGTGGGAGTGTACATATGTGTGGGTTAGTTAATGTTAGGATGTTTTGTTATGTCTTATCATTGAAATTCCCATGTTAATGTAGTTTCTTTTAATTTTAAGAGAAAGAAAAAATGAAAATAAAGAAAGAAAAGAGAAAAGTACAAGAAAAGTAAAGAAAAAAATAGAAGAAAGAAAGAAAAAAACAATGAAAATTTTTGTATAAATAAATTTATCAAAGAGGAAGTGCATACGAGTTTGTAAAGTTATTCATAATTGATTCATCTTCCTAGAGTTGTAGTGAATATGTTATTTGATTATGTTGAATATAAGATAGATGTTGGCTTGGAAGGTTCACTCTTGCAATTTCAATATATTATTGGCATAAATTTTATGACTGATTCCTTCTGATCGGTATATGATTCATGTGGTTTATATGAGAGAGATGAAATGAGTTGTGAAATAGAAGTGTTGCATTTGTCATAGCTGACGGTACCCAGTTTTGATGAGTGGTAACTTGTGCACTTGATATCACATTAAGTGTTACTTTTGTTTCGCTAGCTTTAGTGGCTTTCACGTTACTTGACCCAATACAACTCACCTTACCTTTTCCCACATTACAACTTTGAAAAGTCCTTTGATCCATGAGTTTGCATGTAAACATTAGTCATGGAGAAATGAAATGATATGCAAAATTAGGGAATGATATGGTCATGAATGGTGTTGAGTGTTCCTATGGATATATTTCAATTAAACACATTTTTTGAGTCTACCATTAGATTGCTCAATTTTTGAATATGATGAATGTTAATTGATCATGAGTAAAAGCTTGAAATGTTGACTACTTACTATGAGTTCTTAAAGTTATTAATCTTTATTATGACTATATATTCTTGGAAAATATGGAAAATGAGTAAATGTTATTTTCGAGTCTATGAGTTTAATTTTGATGTTTTGCCCGATAACGGCCAAAAGCTAAGTGTGGAGGAAATTGACATATGCTTAATTGATTATTTTATTATTTCATAACACTTAGCAATTAAATTCAAAAAATTGCTTGAGATACTCACTTTGACTCGTATGTGATTTTAGGCACAATTCTTAAGTAAAGAAGTTAGAGTGAGTCAAAAGTATGATATTTGGTCCATTTTTTAAAGATTAAATTTCACTTATCTTCATAGAGCAAGAAGAAGAAAATTAAAAGGTAAGAAGAAGACAAGAAAAATGACAAGACAAAGAAGATAAATTAAAGATTGCATCTCACACCTAAGCAACTATGTGAATATTATGGTTCAATAATAAAACAATTGCAAAAGAAGACAATAACATGGTTTTGCATGCAACGTTAGACGTAAAATGTTGAAGTAACACTACAGAAAATGGTGAGCAGATCAACCAAAATGCAAATGGCCAAGAGTAAATCATTGCAGTAGATGGATAGCTAACAGCACAAAGTGATAGCAGATGTGTTGGGCACCGTTTCCGGAACCCAACCTCTTTTGAATATCATAAGACTTAAGCGTATCTTTACTACATCATACTCTTTAATACATTACATACAAATAATTTTTCATCATTTACATTTCAATACCCTCAAAACAAAAGGGTTTTACAAGGCTATAATGGACTTTCAAGCCACCTTACAACATAATCCGGAACGCAAAAATACAAAATAAGCAAATTTGGAGTGAGGTCTTGACTCTCTTTCACTCCATCTCTTGCTCACTTGACTTCTTAACTATCACCTGAAGAGGGGTCAGAGAGGGGGTGAGCTTGATAGCTCGTGGGTAACAGTTTATAATAAAAAGATAAGCAAAAACTCTTTTAAAAAACTCATTGACATTTTACATTTTCGAAAACAAAATTATTTCATATGCAAAATATCATCAAACACTTATTCCTCAAATTTCTGAATTTATCAAACGATTTATGAACAATTTTAAATCATGTAATGCATCAAACTTGTCAACAGATCATAAGCACATACGCATATCAGAATGGTTTGAGTGGATCCAAAACAGAACGTACTACACAATTCCCATAAGGGTCTTGTGTAGCCATGAACTTATGGGAATCCATGAAGGAGCTCCATGTCACTAGCGGGCAGGCGGGAGAAGCCTTTAACTTGGTCAGCGTGCACGTGAATTAACTTAGGGGATCACCACAAACCCACATAACACATATATTTCAAAATCTTGTAAGCT
>JANIPM010406159.1:0-13096 GCA_027478405.1 Erythroxylum cassinoides | reverse complement strand
TTTATATTTAAATTTAAAAATTTAAAAATAAAATATTATTTGAAGAAGTAAAATTTTAAAAAAGTAACCAATGCACGACTCTCTCGATCTTACGAGGGCCTAGAAAGAGTCATAATGTACGTAATATTCTATTTGTAATGTTACAAAAAAGTTGTCCTCAAAAAGTAAAGAAGTAAAATTAAATCAATATTAATTTAGAGTAATTCATACGAATTCAATCATTATCTTAAATAGTTTGATCTCTGTTCAATTTAATCTGTTACTCAATAATTTACTATTTATTGTCAACATTATTTAACGGATTTTACTTTGAGATTATTAAAGTTGAAATCCAAAACATAGTAAACATATTTTTTTATTAGCACATGGTAATCTTAATAAAATATTATTACTTAGTAGAGAAAGGTAGTGAGGTGCATTTTATTTTTGTTTTCATCATCATGAAACATTTTCAACTATATCGCCAATTTATATGATAGAGACTCCTCAAGTGCTTTCATATATTGAATATCTAGAATTATAATTTTTTAAGCATTAATTTCAAACATTAAAAGCTAGATTTATTATAAAGCAACAAGCGTTAATAACTCTAATTAATTTATAACTTAAATTTAAATTACAACAATCATAAAATTGATAAATTATTATAAATATCGTATTTAAAATGTCAAATTATTAATTATTAAAAAAAGTCAATTATATTATTTTTACTTTCATACTAAAACTTTAAACTTTTCCTCTGGCGTTTATTATTACCATTTTAAGTAAATCATGTCGAGCAATCATGAGCATGACCGATCATAAATCATGACTTTCAATTCAACTGTACACATTAGTTCACACTATATGGTCAAATTTTGTAGCTACCCCTCTCATTAGTCCTCAAAAAAACTAGAAGCTTTTAGGGATTGATTCCACAATTGATGGGTTGAATTTAGCCACAAGAAATGATCATCGTCTAGAAGCAAAACCAATTTCAAAGAATCTAGATGGTGGAAAAATCGGTAACATTGTTGCTCAAGGCATGGGAAGATAGATATTCCTTGGAACAAAAAGCTAGCTCCACCTTTTGTTTGGACTATGGATCCATTTCTCGCACGTGGCTTGACTTCTGTGATTCAGGAGAGTGTGTCCCAGTTACGCAACTGCTGAGGAAGATGGCACTTGATGACCATACAAATGAGATATTTGCTGGTAAGAGTCGAGGACAGAAGCGTGTCAAATCAACAACATTTGGTCATTTCAAAAGCTTTACACTTTTTTTTATTACATTAGATATCCCAGTTTAGTCGCACTAATCATAATCTCCTAAAATCTCATCCTAAGAGTCTTAGAGGAGGTAAACCTGAAAACCTTAAAATCTTTCATGTTCCTACATTGTCTGTACACGTCTGCACATACTTGATTGTTCAGCTGATGATTGATCGCTAGCCTCTTCTTTACTCAGCATTAGGTTCCCATCAGCCCCCAGATTTTTTAATAGCTCAAACTCTCACACTACCGATGGAAGCGAGATATCCGTAATTAATCCGATCAAAGAGTTGTGCCCAAAAGGCTAAAGGATCATCAATAGAAATAATGTCTATTTCTCCTCTGTTGGCGTGACTCGAACTCAAAACCTCCTGAAAAGGAGAGTCTTAAGTGAGGAGCTTTGACCACTCAGGTCACTCCTACTTGTCAGCTTTACTCTTTTCTTAATCAATCTCGCTACTTGGTGAGAAGTGATTAGCAAACTGTTAATCAATGATTAGTGGCATAATTCGTGAAGTAAAAACGTTTTGAACACACTGAGTTAAAATTCTCATCTTCGTATGAGTTAAAAGGATAATGTAACTTTTTAGGTCTTAATTGTCAAGATCTCAACTTTTGTAAACCATGCACAATCGTCAAAGTTATCACGGTGACTTCACTATTTAGTGATAATATATTGAAATTTTTTTATAATTTGACCTTTTTATTTTAAAATCTATTAACAAAAATAATAATTTAATCAAGGTTTCACTAAAATGTAAAATTTGAGAAGGTCCAATAGTTAGCAACTTTACTCTTATTTAATAAAGAGACTATTTTTTATCACTTACTAATGTAGTATTATTTATTTATCATGTAATTTTTATCATATTTTGTTAATTTTCATATAATTTTTAATTTAAATTAATAAAATACAAAAAAATGTGATAATTAAATAAATTTTAAGTACCCTTTATGGTTTTTTATGTATTAAAACATATTAGTTAAAGGGTACTTGAATATATAACAATATGTAACAAAGCGTGTAGGAAATAAGAGAAAAAGGAGGAGAGGAGGACGACGAGTTTAGCTTAAGGAGTAGCTAAGCCACAGTTGTAAAGAAAATATCTATATCAACTCAACTACCTTTCAAGCCAAGCAATAAATTCTACATACATACATCAATGCTAAAGTGTGGCTGAAGCAAAGGGAAGCATTATCTTCATAATAGGCAGTAGCTTGACAAATACTATTTTTTTGATTTAGTAACTGAATGAGCTTATCATATGAATAATTTAGATTGAGTTTGGATTATATTTTTCTTAATCCAAATCTTGTGTCATTTTGATATTTGATTCAGTCGATTTCGAGTTTAATTAAATTAATTTTATTAATTTAAATATAAAATTATTAATTTAAAATTTTATCTATTAAATTAAATTAGACTCGGACCTATCTCTCATCCTTACTTAAAACTACAAATTAAGATTGTTGCAAAGTTTCAACTCTTCATATCTATCATGTGGTTGCATAATCATTGTCAACTTTTCCCTTCACAGATCCAAAATCCAAGTGGAGTGCACTATAGTTGGTTATTATCCAACTATGCATCTTTTTCACTCAATTTTCAATGGGTTCTTTCATAAAAGATCATTTTCTAATTGATCCAAGTAAGACATAATCTCCTCTTCAACATCTCAATTTTGGATTATTTCAAGTAGAATAAATAATTAAGAACAAGCATTGAAAAGTAATGTTTCAAAAATCAAACCAGTTTGTCTAGTTTAATAGTTAAAACTTTGAATCAGCTAATTTTTTGATTCGATTTAGTTCTAAAAAATTTGTTATTAAAAACCGATCATTTTATTAATTGATCGACAAATTTTCGTAAACTTATAAATCAAAACAAACCGATTAATTTTTTTTACATGTTATTTTTAATTAAAATTTAACTTTTTATGGGTAATGATAATTTTTCGATAATTTTTAAATTCTTTAATTTTATTCAATTTTTAATCAATTTTATGACGATTTAATATTAATTGAACCTTCTAAATCTCAAAATTCTTATCTTATTGCTTTAAGTTGTCTGGTTTTTAAAACATTATTAAGAAGAACGGTTTTCTTTTGGTCCAATTTGACCTAATGATTAGCTATAATTGAAGCTCAAGTTGAGTTGCAAAATATGGAGTATCTTCATCTTCCCTAATTTCATGATTTAAACTAATCTTAATTAGAGAGTGATGTTTACTCTTTTAATTTGTAAACATAGCACTATATTTTGGATTGACGACATTAAAAAAGTATGAGTATCTCTACATCTACTAAGACTTGGGTATAATTAAAGTAAGGGTATTATTGTGGATTTTAACTTTTGATATACCAACAAAATTTCCAACATATTTGGAAGGCAACCTTAGTAATTCCAATAAAAATTAAATTATAAAATCAAATAAATGTATATTCAGATTATCTACTGTGGAGGAGTGCATAGGACATAGGTGAAGAGTGTGACCAATTCTTAAGACAATTCTATAGGGCCTCAAATAATTTATTGGGCTTGAGTTCTTTTCGATTGTTCTTTCAAGTCTATATATCAAAGTCCAGTCTTTATATATATATATATACACAAAACTGTACTCTTGTCTCCATAAGTTAATTAGCTTATATATTTTATTTTTAAAAGATAATTTCATATATTCATTTTTTAAGAGGGAGGAATGTTTATAGTTAAACGAAATTTGATACGCCCTATATTATTTTAGAGAAATTAAGTACAATCTACTATTATTTTATTGTTTAGACATTATTTGCTTAATAAAAAATTAATTTCATGAAGAAAGTCTCGTTGCTAACAAACGAAATCATCTTACTCCATTTGGGGTGTTCCAATCTTGTGTTATTTAATTTTAGTCACATATTAATATCAATCCTACATAAATATATAGATAAGATTTAATAAAATATAATAAGAACTGGTTTATGAAAACATAATATCTGGTTCCCATTGCTGAGGGCTATTTTGGTCAAATTTTCTGTTAGCGGCTGCTTCCATATGTTGTTACAATAATGGAGTCCCTAAACACACGGTTTGATAAAAACATATATCATATTAAGTTGTTTATGTTATTCTTTGCTTGCTTATATTTCTATTTCCTTTCTTGTCGTTTTCTCTTTATTTGTTTGGATGGTTAGTTGAAAGTTAAATCCTCTCTACTTAAGTCAAAAAGGAGAATAATTAATATAATAAAGAAGATAATATCAAATGTGAAAAGTCTAAGAGCTTTATTAAATAAAAATGATCGTGAATCAAACAGATCGTGGTAAAATGATGTTTAAAATGACATAGATTTAAACTTAAAATTTTTAAATCTATGAACCCGAGTAATATTATCTTAAATAATTAAACTAAAATAATGTTGTATCGGGGGATGGAATCCGAGTCATTGAGTCTTTCAAATTAAGATTCAGGCAACTTCCAAGCTCAAATCTATCTTAAACATAATCCTGTTAATTTTAAACTAAGTTGAACCGGATCAAAATAGGTCATAATTCTCGTGTTTAATATTGCATGCTTGGTAATTATTGATTTCTTATTTGCATTAATCAATCACTCATTCTAGTAATCTTGGAAGCTATTGTCCTATTTCAATAATTTTATTTGGATAAGCGCCACTTTTGAAAATTTCCCTAACCTTTTTTCACCACTATTTGAGTTGAGATTTTGGCTCACTTTTAGACTTGAAAATGATAAGATTGGCTGAATCTGGCAGCCACCCTTTTGGAATGGAAAGGTAGAAAGTGTTATGAACAATGTGAACATACGAAACTTCATGTGGTGTTTCTTAATTTGCATAACCTCTAAGCATTACTCTCCCACACATGCTTCCACTAAGAAGGGTTAGTGTCAATGATGAGACCCTTTTTTAAAAGTCCTCACCTAACCAGATAGATTTTGACTTTGACTGATCTTGTCATTATATAAGTTCAATTTATAGAATTCTTCCAATTCGATCTCATTTTTCTCAATAAAAAAATAAAGCTAGAAAACATTATCTAAAGACATGGTTTGAAATAGGGCTGGCAAGATAGTTCTAACTCGATCTTAATTAAAGAATTATAACTCGATCTTAATTAAAGTAAATGAGTAAAATCTATTTTTAATGTGATTTAAACTAAATTCAATTTGAAAAAATTAATTTTCATAACTTAGATACCGAGCTCGAACTAAATAATATCATTATTTATAAGTTTACTAAAGAGACATCATTTTTTTATATAAGTGATTCATAAGATAGGGTCGAATTTTGAGTATTTTAAATTACGTAAAAAAGCGAATTAAGTTGGTGTCATAAAATATTTGAACTCAACTTGACACATTGTCATTTATAATTACAACTAATAAAAAAGAGACTAATATCTTATTATTGAAGTACTTGAAGGAATTTTATTCAGCCTAGGATGTATAAATTTTTTGATATAATAATAATAATAATAATATATTTTTAAAAAATTGAGTTACTTTTTTTTATATCTATATATTTAATTTAGCATTAAATAAAAGATGCTTCAATTAACATATCATATAAAATAATTGCAATATGTCACCATAATCGTGGTTGATATAAATGCAATAATTTAAGTTCAACAATAATTATTATTGCTGCAAACATCCCACTTAGGTCTTGAATCATAAGCTCATTAAGATCACTTGCTGTATATGCCATTTGAGATGGGAAGACGGTTGGAGAATTTATTAAGAAATTATTAATTTTATTTTACAAGTGAAAGAATAATTTAAGAGAAGACCACATAGCATTTAGGATTGGATAAGGTTGAAGATCCAAAATTTTATTGCCTTTCTTGGTTAACAAAAATTTTCTTCGTGAACAAATAGAGGAAAGAAAATGCCAACTTGGAAAACAAAAGTGGAAACAAAACTAACAGTAGCAGATTTGAATGATTTGAACGTCATACACTGTCTTCTTATTAATGTGAATGAAGGAATCCAAAAACCACCAATAAATGCAACTCAAACTTCAAGGTTGGCTCTGTTTGTTTATGTTTTTGATAAAAGCTGGGGAGGGGAGTTCAGTGCATATACCATAAACTAACAATATTTTGTGTGCATATACCAACACATATCATTTCATTTTGGGTGTGCTATATATTTTTTTGCAAGTACGAAGGTAAAAGTCAAAAAGATTCAATTTTTACCTTTCAGCATAGGCTCTCTAGTTAGGGTTCTCTCTGGGCTGTTCTTAACGTTTTTGCTTCTGGGTATTGGTCAGTTGGTCTTAATTCAGTGCTTTAAGCACTATTTCTTGGGTTGGCTTTTCTGGGTTGGTGTTTTTTCAGTTCAAGATTGGAACTTTGTTCGAAGTCATTGTTGTTTTAACTTCAATAGTTATTGGGTTAGTTCGATTTGTTTTGAAGTTTTTATTGGCATATATTGACTTTTTGAGCTGTTGGGTGCGCAGACAAGCAGTGTTTTGCTTATTGTTTTAGTACGTGGGACTTTGTTTCTGCTGATTGTTTTGGTTAATGATCTTGGTTGGTGGGCTTTTGTTTGTCTTCCTCTTATGGTGTGTTTTATGCTATAATTGCATGGTATTGGTGTTGAAAAGATGTTAATTTTCCTTGTATTTTGTGAAGTAGGAGAGTTCGGTTCTTGAGCTTGATTGATTCTGAGAGGGCCTGTTCACTTTGACAAGGTCTTCTGTCTGCGGTGATATTGGTGATGATGAATTTGATTAATGGGTAGTAGGGCAGCGGGTGTTGGTGCACAAAAGAACAATAAAGCTGTGGCTGACATGCCAAGCTTCGTTCTTCCAGAACCTGCTTCAAATTCCAAGTGAGTTTCCTTATGTCGGTCATGTTGATTTTGCTGTTCTTTTTTTTTTCTTCAAGTTCTCTGATCTTTCTTATGACTTCCCTTTGCCGTTTTCATTACCTACCTACCTGCTTCCTTCATTTCATTGTTTTATGGGACCTATGCATTAAAAAACTATGGGTGGAAGCCTAATTCTTCAATGGACTATTTCTTTCTTTTTTGTGATCCTAGAAATTTTTGTATTTCAGTTGTTAGTACTTTAAAACTTGCAGGCTATCGCAAGCAACGTGCATGACTGTGTGAGTGATAAAGTGATTTATGTTTACTGGAATACTTTTGGCTGCTGTCAAGTTGTTTTTATCATAATTTAGGCATGAGATAGCAAGGAAAGTAATGGTAGTGTTATTGCTATTGGTCTATAATGTCAAGGATTTATTTTGGCTCCCACATATAAATTCATTTTTGAATCTCAAATTAGTGTTAAGCTGAATGTTTTGCTCCTTTTGAGTCTTAAGCGATCAATAAAATAGAGCAAGTGACCTTTTCAACTGATTCCAGGGTTCCTTTCTTTAAAGTTTTTCTTGGAATTGTGCCCAAACTATTACATTCTTTGTCAAGGGGTTGTTTGTGGTGGTAAAATGAATTTTAGTCCTGGGAACAATTTTGAATCAATGTTTTATATCCTGTGTATAAATTAAAACTTTACTTTGCTGCATATTTTTCTGGCTTGGTACTTAATATTTCTCATAATGTATGATTTGCAGTGGGGCTGAATCGAATACTGTTCGTTATTCTCAACTTTCAGACTTTGGAACACTTGAGTCATCTCTTGGATTTCGTATAGAAGATGCTGTTGACCTTAGCAGAAGTACACAATATTTTCATCTTATTTTTTTGTAGATTTTGTCTGAATTAGCGTCTCCTGTATGATATTTGAGAAGTTTATTATGAGGCATTATAACTAAATGTTGCTCTTGCTCCTTTACATTTTTGTTAATTTGTTGCCCGAGGGCACAACCCTCTGTCTCATGTCTTTCCATGTCTGCTAAGTAGATTCTTGTCAGTTACTTGGTGTGTTCACTGAAGCCTAGACTTATCCTTCTAAGAGTTTTTATCTTTAACTGGCCATCATCTGCCTTATTTATAGAAAAAATTTCTCCTTTATGCAATTCACTGTATTTATGCATTGGTCATACTAGTTCAATGAGGTCTGGAATGAATGCGTGAGTTGTAACTAGCAATCAGGGAACTGTCGTACTGATTGTGTTTTGCCATTTTTCCATATTTAAGATGGCATCTCTTTCTGGCATCAACTCTTGACATCCTTGTTACTATGGTTTCAGATCCTGTGTTTAATCAATTAAAGTCAAGCAGCCAGGCATTCAGTACTGCTGTCCATTTTGGCAATTTGAATAAGGTGAACTTTTGATTTATGCTGTTAAAAATTTGCATATTTATAGGTGAAATAAATGCGAGTATCCCTGAAAGCTCAGTTCTCCTTGCCTACTAAGTCAGTTCCCCTTTGTATATCAGTCACTTGCTTCTTCTGATATACGTCAATCAGCTGCTGCTATGGAAGCCCAGACATTGTCATTGCAAAAAGAATCGCAACCAAATGCAATTTCTATACCGGGGAATCAGCCAGAGAACTGGGGAGATATCAATGTAGCAGATGCCAGTGGAACTGATGGCTCCACAGAAGATACCGAAGAGAAAAATCAAAGGGTGATGTCTTGACGTTGTTATTCTGCATCCTTTACTTTCCTCAATACTTTATTAATCTATATATTCAAGTGGGCACCGCTTACTCTCTCTATTCTGGTCTTTAATCTGTATTCTCCAATAACATATGATTCCCAGTTTGTATGCTGCTGAAAATATAGTTGTCGGTTGTAACTTTAGCAATTTATGTGTGCAGTATGAAAGAGGCCAATTAAATGCAGCTGTGGTGTCCGATGCCAGTGATAAATCAAAGGAGAAAACAACAGATCAGAAGGTCTTATAATTTATTTTTTCTTACAATTTTTTTCGGAAGATATCTACTGATGGTGGTATTAAATTCATTTATGCTCTGTTCTTTGTTATTGTTTGTGCAGTCATTGCGTAGGCTTGCACAAAATCGAGAAGCAGCTCGAAAAAGTCGTTTGAGGAAAAAAGTAGGTCCAATGTGATATTGAATTATTTTCCTTTTGTAGATTGGATTAAGCTTTGATTATTGAGGACACATGCCTGTTCCTTTGTGCAGTTTTCATGTCTAGTGTTTCTGAGCTTCTTCACTTTCTTTTCCCTGTTACCAGGCATATGTACAACAGTTAGAAACCAGCCGGCTGAAGTTGACGCAACTTGAACAAGAGCTACAGCGAGCACGTCAGCAGGTAAACTGATCTCTCCTTCATTTTTATGGTACCTTTTGTTAGTTTCATCTTTTTTATATTGAGTTTTTAGCTTGTTTGCAACGTGTACAAATTTATACAAGTATTTAATCTTTCTTGGTAGGGTATTTTCATCTCAAGCTCTGGAGATCAATCACATTCAATGAGCGGAAATGGTACTTAATTTATTTTTTGTCCTCTAATTAATTGTTTGTGTTTTTCGTAGGAATGCCAAATCAATCACATCTGATAATAGCAATACGAAGCGCTCATGAACTCTAATTGACTTCATATCCAGTAGCATGATGCAATTCAGGAAAGCTGAAACTAGTTATTGGGATAATCTAGGTGCTTTTGTGTGTACTTCCTTGAGACTTGTGTGTTGTTTCATAAAGATGTTAATGAAAATATGCCAAAGTACAAAATGATCTTGTGACCATTCTAATTCTACAAAATGTAAGGGGTATTGAAGAAGTTTTATATCATGGAGACTTCCCTACCGAGTTAAACCATTATGACATCAGGAGTGTATGTGAATTTGATTCTGATTAGAAGAACAGCCTATAGTTCCTAAAAACTGATATAATGCATGAAATTGGTGGTTGACATGCCATCTCATCCTACCTTAAACTTTTACTCTGGCAACCATGCAGACGTTTTCCAATGGACTATGGATGCATCTGAATGACCATGGAATAGTATGAGATTTTTTCTTGTAAATATGTTCAAATGGGGATTTGATACTTTATTATGACAAAATTTTTATCTAAAGCTAATTTGGTAATCAATTAGAGTTACTGAGAACAAGCCACCATTCTGTCATTTAGACACTGCAAGTATGCCTTTTTTTTCTCTCCCAAGGTTCAAGTCAACATTTGGACACTCAAGATGATGCTATGCTTGATGAAGAACAAGGGTCTTATTAGATTCATTTCCCTTTCTATCTTTTTGATATAGTGTTGATCAGTAACCTTTTTCTTTATTCATCTTTGTTTTACAATTTTGGTTTGCTATTAGTAGAAAATCGTTATATACTCTGAGATACTGATGCTTTTTGTGTTTATTTAGGCTTCTGTCTATTTGACAATGAACATATTTTGCAAATTACCACTGATTGCACTAGTTTTAAGTTTCTCATGCTCAACTTATGTTTTATTGATTAGTTTTCCTTGTTATGTCGATTGCTAGAGATGCCATGTTATTCTACATACCTAACATATTGGTTTATGGATTCTGCAGGTGCCTTGGCATTTGATGTAGAATATGCACGGTGGTTAGAAGAACATAACAAGCAGATAAGTGAGCTCAGAGCTGCTGTCAACTCACATGCTGGAGACACTGAACTACGCACCATAGTTGACAATGCCTCTACACACTTCAATGACATTTTCAGGTTGAAAGGAATTGCAGCAAAAGCTGATGTTTTCCACATCTTGTCAGGAATGTGGAAGACACCAGCAGAACGGTGTTTCATGTGGATTGGCGGCTTTCGTTCATCTGAGCTCCTGAAAGTAAGTTTATTAACTAATGTTTTCTTTAAACTTGTTATCTAATTTTGTTTAATTTTCTTGGTCTAGTTTGACTGCTTGAGTGTTATATAAGCTAAAGATGGATGAGAAGAATTCTCCTCTTTTGTGTCCTTCTGCTTGGTGGTTGTTTTACTGATTTGATCGTTCTTGTTGGGAGACATAATAGGTGTCCTCAGTGTCTGCGAAAATATATTATGGAGTTGAAGTTGTGCATTTTGTGACAGTAAAATCTTACGATAGATCTCTAACGGGACATTTTTTGCAGAAATTTTGACATCTCGTACCTCCTGCCTGTTTTCTTATCACTTGATGATTAACAAATTAGAAGTAGGGATTACATGTTCTGTTCCCAAACTTAAATGCTATCCCCAATGTCGGTGCAGCTTCTCGTCAATCAATTAGAGCCTCTTACTGAGCAGCAGGTGGTGGCCATTTACAACTTGCAGCAATCATCCCAACAAGCTGAAGATGCTTTGTCACAAGGGATGGAAGCATTACAGCAATCTCTGGCTGAGACCTTGGCCAATGGCACAGCTGTCTCGGATTCATCTGGGAAGGTGGCTAATTATATGGGTCAAATGGCCATGGCCATGGGAAAGCTAGGAACTTTAGAGGGATTCCTCCGACAGGTAATCTGTTTAGACATTTTTAGCTATCTTTATCGTCTTTTTATGTTGTACGTCCAGAATATTGGATTCGTAAAAGCTAAAACTGCTGTGCAAGATGTCTTTTACTGTTGAAATCTATACTGATAACCAGGCACAAGAGTATTTCAGATGTTGGAATAAAAGCATCCTTGTAATGTCTTAATTGCTTCCTCATTTGCTTCGGATGTTTCCGGGGAAGGAGAATTCTGATTTGGATTTTTTTTTTCACGATAGCTGTCGATAAATGATATCTCCAGACCACAATGACATTCAGAAGCATAAGAATTCATAGTTATTTTACCTCTATTTTTGGAATCCTATTATTTACTGCACCAACCTTCACCTGTCTTTTTGTCTTGGCATTGGTCAGGCTGACAATCTGAGGCAGCAAACACTAGAACAAATGCACCGAATATTGACAACCCGGCAGTCTGCTCGTGCGATTCTCGCCATAACCGACTATTTCTCTAGGCTTCGAGCTCTAAGTTCTCTCTGGTTAGCACGACCAAAGGAATAAAAGGCATAAATCAGCCATTTTAGATACCTTGATTGCTTAAGAGGATCATCAGCCTCCATTTTTATCAGCTTCTTGTTATGGTTAAATTCTGGGTTGGAATGGCGCTGCTTGTTCTACAAAGTCATTCAGCAGACACAAAGCATTGTAGTGAATAGCTTTGTAATTATAGGGTCCTATGCAGGATATGTAAGATTATGTGTGTCAAAATAGATGTTGCATTTGGTTATGTTAGTGACCGGAAAGAAGAAGAAGGAAAGGAACTTTACAATGGGAATAATTTGATTCAGGCTTGATGTTTTCTGGGGACTATCAGGAGAAAACAGGGAGTGTTGTATGTAACATAGGTTATAGCTTAACCTTGAATCTGTAATACCAACAAGCATTGTGATAATTAGAGTTTTGGTTCCTTCCTTTTGCAAGGGAAGAGTTTTTTATTTATCTCACAACATTTTTAATGAATATAATATTATAATAATTGTATGCTAAATATATTATATTATATTTTAATGAATCATTTTTTTAATTATTCAGAAACAATTTCTGTACTATGTAGGGGTAAAATTATGTACTATTACGTACTATTAGACCTTTCAAATCGATTTATTGTGAGATTTTAGTTTGGATGTTATGATTATTATATATTTTTTATAATATGTATTCACATGTGCTTAATAATACATCAAAAGATAATATTTTTTGATCATTTGAATTTGTTTTCACATCTAATCTAACATAAATACATATATATAGATATTAATTTTATAAAAAAGTTTATTTAAAATTTTAGAGTTACCAATATTCAATTTAAGTAATATATATTTAATCATTGTGCACATATTGTAACTAAAATTTAGTAATTAATATTCAATATTTATATGAATTAATTTTTAATTTATAAAAATATTTTATTTAAGAATAATTAATGTATAGAAAAAAAGATATCAACATGTTTGAAAATTAAAAAAATA
>JANIPM010406134.1:0-13103 GCA_027478405.1 Erythroxylum cassinoides | reverse complement strand
ATCTCAATCAAATAAGTTTTAATTTTTTTAGGAAAAAAACAGAAACAAAAAACAAAAAAAGAGATTAAAAATAATAACAGAAAAATAAAAGTGGAATCAAACGGTCCCTAAACTTATCTTTTAAATTCAAACAAAACAAATTAAATCAGATTTATATTAAAAATTTACTTTGATTATATTAAATTATTAATTTAAATTAAATATAAGAATCAAGTTAAATTATATATATGATATTTGATTAGTTTACTTTTGTGTTTTATTACTATTATTATTTGAATGATTAAAAATTATCAAATTATCAAATTAAACTTAATTTAGAGCTTTGTTTTTTATAAAAGATCAACTCAATTTAAGCAAGAATTAATTTGAGTGAGAAAACAAACAAGAGAAGCCACCTCGTGTTAAGTTATTGTGTGCTTCCCGGAAGGCCAGATCCGTCATTGCAGAGTTTAAGTTGAAGAATATACGTTGCGGCGCGTGAACTCAAACTCTATTCTTCCGTAGTTATCTCCAAAAATCAAGGGCATTTCCGGAAAAAAAGTTGTCAATAAGGCAACAGAGGGTCGGGCCATAAAGCAATAAAGTAGAGTAAAGGGGAAGATTTGGAAAAGAGCAAATAAATGGACCGAATAATCAAATATCAATCAATCAATAAATAATAAACAAAAATAAAAAATAAAAAATAAACCTGGACGCGAAAGGACATTGAAATTTGGTTTAATATCGCCGCTGGGATACGAATGACACAATCTCTCTCTTTCTCCTTCCGTGCTCTCTCTCTCTCTCTCTTATCGGCTCACGCTCTAACTTTTCTTTTTCTATCTTCTTCCTTCCCCCACAGATTTTCCCTTATTTTCCTTCACCCAAGCAACGCCGAGAAAAAATCAGAGAAAAGGTTTTCTTCGAAACCAGGGGCGGTCAATAAGGCCTCGGTTTTTGTTCTCCGATCTGTGCCTCAAACCTCAGGCTGCAATTTGTCCAGCTTTTTATTTATTTCTTCCTGTTTTCGTTGTTTCTTCCCTCGAGAAACCCTAGATTCAAACCCTAGGAATCGTCTTGTCCAGCTCGTTCAAGCCGAGGCACGTGTGGATTCTTTTGCGAACAGTGTTTGGCTGCACTGCGGCGGCTTCGGTGCAGGCTGGCGTCCGTTGTTGTGCGGCGGCGGGTTGTTTGTCTGGTGTTTGGCTCATGCGACAGAGAGGTAAACTGAGGGCTAGGTAAGATTAGTGGTTAGGGTTTTTTTCCCGGTTTTGATGCCGCCCGAGCCATTGCCTTGGGATCGGAAGGACTTCTTCAAGGAGAGGAAGTACGAGAGGTCGGAGTCGTCTTCCTTAGGGTCGGCGCCGCGATGGAGGGACTCCTCGTCGAGTCACTATGGATCGTCCCGCGAGTACGTTCGGTGGACAGGAAACAACGATTTCCGGAGGTTCTCTGGTGAGTTTATTTGCTCTTCATGGTGTGTTTGACATTCAGATTATTCGGTTTCCAAAACTTGGGAGTTTGAACAAATTATGTTGTTTTTATGATTGTTTATCGGTCAGTTTTACTTTGGGTATCTTGAACTGGAATTCTGGAATCTTCCTATTTGTGGATTGTGTTGTCCTATGGTGTTCCAAGTTTTTTTTTCCTGGGTTATGTCGAGAGAAACGTTCTCCAGCGCAGGATTGACTTTAGTTCTATTTGTGTTAAATTCCGTTGTGTGTTTTTGTTTCTGTATAGAGCAGATCTTGATTTTAAACACTCCGTAACAAATTGTCCTGGTTCATATTTTGATTAGGATAACTTCAGATCTACAACTTCTGTACGTTTTATCACCTAAGAAAATTGTCTTTATTGGGGACTTTCTGCCTTCTTGCTTGTTTTAATTGTATATGATTTTCGTTTCTTGTTCAAATATTATTTGAAGGTCATGGTAAGCAGGGTGGTTGGCACCTGGTTGCTGAAGAATCTGGCCATGGGTATGGACCCTCGAGGTGTAGTGAGAAAGTACTTGAAAATGAAGATTACCGACCACGTGGAGATGGGAAATATGCACGAGGCAGGGAAAACAGAGGTTCTGTTAGCCAGAGAGATTGGAAAGGTCATTCATGGGAGATGAACAATGGGTCGCCTAATTCAGCTGTGAGGCTGCATGGCAATAATGATAGGTCTGATGATGTGCTAACATTTCCCCAATCTCATGCTCCTAATCCCGAGTTGGTAAATACTTGGGATCAGCTTAATTTGAAAGACCAACAGGATAACAATAAGGTAGCTGGTATTAGTGGGTTGGGAACAGGCCAAAAGGGTGATAAAGATAGCACACTAGATTGGAAGCCTTTGAAATGGGCTCGAACTGGAAGCTTGTCCTCTCGGGGTTCTGGTTTTAGTCATTCAAGTAGCTCAAAGAGCCTTGGGGGTGCAGATTCTAATGAGGGGAAGACTGAGCTGCAGCCCAAGAATGCAACTCCAGTTCGGTCCCCATCCGGAGATGCTGCTGCCTGTGTAACGTCTGCTCCACTATGCGAGGAGACTACTTCTAGGAAGAAGCCACGCCTTAATTGGGGTGAAGGATTGGCAAAATATGAGAAGAAGAAAGTTGAAGGTCCAGATGTGAGTATGAGCAAAGATGGAGTTGTTATTTCTGCTGCTAATGTTGAAACCATCTTCTCACAGAGTTCAAATTTGGCTGATAAGAGCCCTAGAGTTCTTGGATTTTCTGATTGTGCATCTCCTGCAACTCCTTCCTCCGTTGCTTGTAGCTCCTCTCCAGGTAATTGATTGCTATCTGAAGTTCTTTTAGTTTGTCGTATAATTGTTTCTATTAGGTTGTGGTCTGTAATGTTAGCAAAACTAAATTTTATTTGCTGACCTGTTAGTATTGCCTTGTTGCAGTTGGCATCTTGTATTTGTAGTAAATGCACGAAGTTATGGTTTCGGTAGTAATTCTTTCTATTTACGATTTTTCTGTTCATTTCTGTGGGGAAATCTCAAAGTTGTGATGCTTGTGCTAGTTAAATGATACTGACACATGTTCTAGTTAATGATACTCTATTATTGTAAAGTTAATAAATTATCTTTGTTCATGTTTGTACAATGCTTGATGTTGTTGTAATTAGTCCTGTTATATTCAGAAATACAAGTCATTGAATTGCCTTGTAGCTTTTAACATACTTTTGTTGTGGAGTATCCAAAGTCTATTTGTTTGAACGGATATGAAGCTACCACATTATTTTATGCTCAAGTCCCACTACTGTGAACCGGGGATAAGTTTTGTGTTGTTCCATAACCTAAATGCATACACTATTGAGCCATCTTAGTTGGGATTGTTTGGCTTAGTATGGACTCTTAGGCTTGGTTTTGTGTCAGTGAAATTTAAGGTAATTACCATTTTGTGACAGGTGTAGAGGAGAAAAGTTTTGGCAAGGCAGTAAATGCTGATGCTGACGTTAGTAATTTATGTAGTTCAAACAGTATTGGGTCTCATGTTCAGCTTGATGGATTCTCATTTAATTTGGAGAAATTTGATATTAGCTCAGTTTCTAGTTTGGGCTCATCGATAACTGAGTTGCTTCAGTCTGATGATCCTACTTCAGTGGATTCAAGTTTTGTGAGGTCTAGTACTATGAACAAGCTGCTTCTGTGGAAGGCTGAGATCTCAAAGGCATTGGAGATGACAGAGACTGAAATAGATTCGCTAGAAACTGAGCTAAAGTCACTTAAATTTGAATGTGGTAACCGGTCTCCAAATCCAGTGGGATCCAACTCTTTTCTTGGACTGGACAGTGCGACTATTTGCAATGAACAGAGGCGTGTTTCCAACAACATTCCCCATCCACCTCCTTTGCAAATGGAATCTTATGGGGTTGCAGAGAAGATTCCTCTTTGCAATGCCACTTCAGAAGATGTTGATACTGCTGCTAAAGGATGTGATAGTGACAGTCCTACAACAGCTACATCAAAATTCGTGGAATCAGCCTCTCTAGTGGAGGCAACTCCTTTGGCTGATTTTAAGCAGCATATTGAGCTTTCTGGTGACTTGGAGACTGCCCAGTCTCCCAACATGCAGTTGAAACATTTTGTTCATTGTAACAATGAAGTGATAACTAACGTCCATACTGAACGGGAGGTTAACTTCCATAGAGAGAATGGAAGGGATGCATCATTTTCTACCGAAAAGCATCTAGATGAAGTAAATAAATTGTGTAACCTGGTATTGGTTTCCAATAAAGAATGTGCTATTCAAGCGTCAGATGTACTTAACAAGTTTATTTCCAAGGATCAATGCAAGATTGATCTATCAAGTGTTTCCAATGTCACTTTGTCACCCATGCATAGATTGGTCAAAGAAAAAATTGCTCTGAGGAAGCGATTTTTACGCTTCAAGGAGAGAGTTGTGACACTTAAATTTAAGGCATTTCACCATCTATGGAAAGAAGATTTGCGATTGCTCTCTGTAACAAAATACCGTGCAAAGTCACAGAAGAAATCTGAGTTAAGCTTGCGGGTAATGCATAGTGGATATCAGAAACACCGGTCTTCTGTACGCTCTCGATTCCCTTCTCCTGGTACGGAATCTTCTTGTGTTTAATTTTCTTTGTTTCCATGATTTGTACTTTTCATCAGGTATAGTAGTTTGGTATTGCTATGTTACTTGAATTTGAATAGTACTGCATTTGTTAATCAGCTTTAAGGCTTCCTGTATGATCTGTGTCTGTGATTTGATTCAGTGAATCTTTATTTATACATCCATGCACAATAAATGTACATTTGAACTTTGTATTTTTTCATTTTCCACTTTTAATTGTCTATTGTTGCTTTTTTATTATGCTTAGGTTCTACTGCTATAGTAATCTACAGCTGGTTTATTGCTTGATTTCGCAACTGGCAGGAGGCAATGCCAATGTCTATAGTTTTCTTTTATGTTTTGTTGTATCCTTTTAACATGAGAAGAGATCATAGTTAGAGGTGGTGCTGAGCCTATATGTTTGGTGGAGAATGTCACTAGTTTAAGCAGAATGAAACATAGATATAAGATAACTAGTCACTGTTTTTGGATCAGTCACATGGAGGAGAGTTTGTACATAAAAAAAAATATTTCAGTTGTTGGTCTTCATGAATCATATGTACTGACTTGGTTTGTTTTCCCCTTTTTCAACCTTGTTTGCTTCTGATTCCACCTTTTGTAGTTGGAAGAAAAGAGTAGGATGATGAATGGAAGGTGTGATGAGAAAATGATAATGTAGGCAATGGTTTTTAGAGTTTTATTGCTCAGTGGCATCATTCGTAATAAAAGAGATTCTTAGTAGCTGTTGGGGTGCTTGTTTATTGACGTTTTGATTATTTTTTAAAGAATTCTTCATAATTATTGTCTCCATATTACAGTCATTTTTCTTGTAGCATTTAGGGTTTTTTTTTTTTGGCTGCTGGAAATTTGTTTTTCCTTGTTATAGTATTAAAACGTTCTTCTTTCACTTTCTTTGCAGCTGGAAATGTGAACCTGGTCCCTAAATCTGATATGGTTAACTTTGCAAGCAAGCTGCTGTCAGATTGCCAAGTTAAGCTTTATAGAAGCAATTTAAAGATGCCATCTTTGATTTTGGACGAGAATGAGAGAGTGGCGTCACGCTTTAGCTCTAGTAATGGTTTGGTTGAAGATCCTTGTGCCGTTGAGAAGGAAAGAGAGATGATCAACCCCTGGACTTCGGCAGAGATTGAAATTTTCATAGATAAGCTTTCGCTTTTTGGGAAGGACTTCCGAAAGATCGCCTCTTTTCTTAATCACAAGACAACTGCAGACTGTGTTGAATTTTACTACAAGAATCACAAATCTGATTGTTTTGAGAGAGCTAAGAAGAGTAAGAAAGTGAAGTCATCTACCAATTATCTGGTTGCATCTGGTAAGAAGTGGAATCGTGAGATGAATTCTGCATCACTGCACATTTTAGGTGATGCGGCTGCTAATGCTGACAATGCTATGCGAAGGCGGCAAAGGTGCTCTAATAGAATATTTTTGGGAGGCTTTGGTGATTTGAGAACATCTCAACGCAGCGACAACATTTTAGAAAGGTCAAACAATGCTAATAACCTTCACAATGAAAGTGAAGCTGTTGCTGCTGATGTTTTAGCAGGTATCTGTGGTTCAGTATCTTCTGAGGCAATGAGTTCTTGTATCACTACCTCTGTTGATCCTGGTGAGAACATCCGAGACTTGAAGTCCCAAAAATTATACTCTGTTGTGAAACAACTTTCAGCATCTGATGTTACTCAAAATATGGATGAAGAGACATGTTCAGATGAGAGTTGTGGTGAAATGGATCCTACAGATTGGACAGATCATGAAAAGTCCCTCTTTATACAAGCTGTTTCCACCTATGGTAAGGATTTTACCATGATCTCACGATTCATCAGAACAAGAACTAGGGATCAGTGCAAGGTGTTCTTTAGCAAGGCCCGCAAGTGCCTTGGGCTGGACTTGATGCAGCCAAGGCCTCAAGACTTCGATATGCTAATGAGTGATGATGCTCATGGAGGTGGAGGAGACAAGGAAGATGCTTGTGGTCTGGAAAAGAGTTCAATTATCTGCAATGATAACCTTGGTTCTAGCGTCGTGCCTTCTGAGGATGGTAAGCAGGATGAATTTGATGCAGCAAGTAGGAAGCATGTGCTTAGTGATCTGAATGGGCCTGAGGACAATGTTTCAAAGAGAGCCTTAGTTGAGAAAGTCTCTGAGGGACCCCAAATGGAATTATCGACAGAGCTATCTTGTGATAAACCACAACAATCGGAGCCTGTTCCTCCCCTGAAGATTGTGGCCAATTCAGTTGGAATAGAAGCTGATAGAGCTCAAATGGCTGAAGGAGGCGATTCCGTTGAAGAAACAATGCTTGTTGAAAATGCAGTTGATACTGGCCTGCCCAACTCAAACGCTGTAGATGAGAATCAGGCTCCAGCTGAGGTATCCACCAGTGGAACTGGAAATCTACAGCAGCAGGAATTTCCATCACTTGAAAATGATTCAAGTCAGATTGGGTCATTGCAAGATTCAAAAAGAAATAAATGTACATCTCTGCTACCTGTGGATAGTTCAAGCTTGAATCTTGGAGTGGAAAGTATACATCAGGTGTCTGCTGAGTTGGATACATTGCAAAAGCCCCTTGTTATGAGATTACCTGTGGAGAATAATCCTGCTACCACAAATTCTGGACTGCAAGATTCTTCTTCTGGCCAGACTGAGAGAAAGCAAGACCAGAAGCAGTTGCCATCAACTCCTGAAACTAAAAGCAGTGATAAGTTAGGTCAGACATTTAAAGATGAGCATATCCCGCATTTTTCTAGTCATCTTTCATTGAAGAATGATCAATTAAGCCAGATTTTCATGGGATGTCCATTGCAAATCCCAACAAAAAATGAGACAAATGGGAATATTTCATGTAGATCTGTTCCTGAAATGCAGACCCCGTTGAATGCTAGGAGGAACAGCAGCGATCTGTTTACAGCTAGGGATTGCTTTCTTCAAAAGTGCAATGGTTCGAAACCTCAGTGCTTTACTCCTGCACCTCTGAATTTGTCACCACACACTGAAAAAGCAGGTGATCAAGCACGGAGTTTTTCAGATGGTGAAAAGCATCACAGGAATGGTGAGGTGGTATTGTTTGGTAAAGTCCTCAGTAATCCTTCACCTTTGCAGGATCAGAATTCTGGTAGCAATGAGAATGAGGGGAGAGGAGCCCCTAGTTCAAAGTTGAACAGCAAGGTATCTGTTTTCAAATTTTCTGGCCATGATAGCACACAAGCCAGTGATACAACCTTTTTGAAGCAAGATCAGGAAAACAGTTATAGTTGTGGGCTTGATAATGGTCCCATGAGGAGTTACGGTTTTTGGGACGGGAGTAGAATACAGACGGGGTTTCAATCTATACCTGATTCTGCCATTTTATTAGCCAAGTATCCTGATGCTTTTGACAATTTTCATGTTTCCTCGTCGAAAGTGGACCAGCAGCCATTTCACAGCGATCACATGTCCTTTTTTTCTGCAAGAGAGGTAGGTGGGAGCAATGGAGTTGTAGATCATCAGATGTATCAAAGGCATGATGGTCCTAAAGTTCAGCCATTCACAATGGATGTGAAACACCGACAGGACATATATTCAGAGATGCAAAAATTGAATGGGTTTGAAGCAATTTCAAACTTACAGCAGCCTGGAAGGAGTGTGGCAGGGATGAATGTAGTGGGAAGAGGAGGGATTCTTGTTGGTGGCCCATGCACAAATGTTACGGATCCGGTTGCAGCCATTAAGATGCACTTTGCGAAAGCTGATCAGTACGGAGGTCACAATAGTGGGACTATGGGCAGAGAGGAGGAATCTTGGAGAGGTAAGGGGGACATAGGTAGGTAGTAGGAGGGGTAAGAGGGCCATTGTGACACGGCCCTCGGCGGCAAATTCCATTGCCGCATCTGTATTATAGTTGTCTTTTGTATTGTTCAATGCAGTGATAGGGAAAGGTGGACAGTTCTTTATTAAGTTGGGTCTTTTTTGGTGAAAATATTCTAGGTGCTATGTAATATGTGGAGGAGCAGCTTTGTATTTGTTGTATTGATGCAATACAGAAATAATCCCAAAAAAGATTTGGAATGGCATCGCCATCTTTTCACCAGTTCCTCTCTATGTTCATCAGATCTGTTCTTCAATATAGATATAGGTGCGAAAACAGAGAGAAGACACGAGAAAAGAAAACTCACCGGCCCTGGCAGTTTCTCTGAAACTCAAAACTCGAATCCATATATGTAAAGTCTCTCAGCATAATGTAATCATCTGATGGATTACATACAAGCAACAACACATTAGTTCTGTGGATGGTAAAAAACTCCATTGGAGCAAAGAATGAACTAAGGAATCAGAAAACATGGGCTACTCTTATAATGCACTCAACAACATTACTTGTTCCTTTTAAAAGACACTGTAACTTCTTCAGAATGAACAATTTAACAACCTGAGGGTTAGAACATTATGAAAGTTTAAGAATGCAGACATTATAAGATCTACAACTTCAGTTATGTTAAGTCCCAGCATGCATTCAATGAAAGTAGGAAGATGATAAAGTGATACTATAAATAACGACTGGAGTTAATTTAGAATGTATATTAGTTAAAACATATTATAATCATTATCTTTATATGATTTGAACTTCAATGTTTTGCCAAAAATTAATTGTTATTTATTGTATCATTTTTCATCATAACATTAATAAAATGATGTCTATTGCAATATGAATAAAGTGTAAAGTAGAAGTATAAATACTAGTGTTTATGTATTTATACTTTTTGTAGAACATCAATGAATCTGAAATACTCAATTTGTGATATTATTTGATTAAAAAAAATCTAATTTTAGATTGATATTATAAATTTACACTTAGAAACATTTTTGATGTTTTAAGAAGAGATTCAGACTTAACCTGAAAGTGCCACTTCTGAGGTGATGAACAGAAACTGGATGGGATTCTATACTTTGCTGCTTCAGATTGGTTGGTCACTTGTCCACCATTGAAGCAGGGACAGAACAGCTTGTTGCTGGGAAGTCTCTCCAGGCAAAACTTGGAGGCCATAAGGCTTTGTTCAAAGCAATCTGAACACCTAATGCACCAACGAATAATACGCAATCCTGTTATTCAATAGACAGAAAACTAATAACCAAGTCCAAGGTTCCATTGGTTGCTCCAAGAAGATCAGATAAAAAAACTCAAGGGTGCTTAGAGAGTTCCTGGAGAAATTTACCATGTCATCGTCTTCCAATGAAACATCAACGGGGGCTCTCTCCAAGGAAGCCTATGACAGACCATTTCAGCACCAGTCCTAATCCAATAACAAACTAAGAAGATGGTTTTTGCATCTTCAATACAAATTAGAAAGTAAAAAAGCAATCTTTTTTCTTTTTGTTCAATCAATTCCACGAGAAATATCTAAGGATTATATTGGGGTTTTGAAGATTGAAAAAAATTAAAGCTATGCACACCGCATGTTTGAATTCAAGAAATAATGGAACTTTCAAGAAGAAAAGCGAAAAAGGAAGAGGAAAATTGAAGCTTGAACGGATTTGTTCTACCCCCTGAAGAGGATCCGAGTTCCTGTACTTGATAAACTATAAATCTATCGAAAGCAACCACAAGTCTATTGAAACAGGTACAGGATCGAAAAAAAGCAAGTTCCTTTCTGGGTAAAAATCGTGAAAGTTTCTCTGGAAAGGAGCAAGATTTAATGGCGACGAGGTCACACGTTTTATACGGAAGGTCCCGTTTTTAAGTTGCAGGAGAGAATTGAGCTTGCAGTTTGGAGATTTCAAGTTTGTTATTGAAAGAGGTCTGTTTGGATTAGGAATCCTAGTGGCAATCGAATTCTTAATCTTAAGGGTTAATAATTAATTAATTTTTAATTACACAATCATTTAAATGTTCTGTAAATAGTAAAATATAATCAGATATGGGTTTGAGCTGATCAATTTTTAAGATTATCAGCGGTTACTTTGATCTCAGTAACTGCGTAACTTTGAGAGTTTCACACGTATGAGCAATGGTGTTTATCCAATTATGGAGTTTCAGAATTTAACGCAAAGTTAGAAGCTTGGACAATTACATGATTTCTGACATAAGAACACATGCACCACTCATCCTTGTCTCTTTTATTTCGATCCGCCAATGCGCAAAATCAGGTTTTTAAGTGACATAATGAATTACAAGATATAGAGCTCGATGGATAAGACATGGATTTGCTAACATCAAGACTTTGAATCAGCAAAATACATCTTTTGCTGAAAATGAAGCAGCAGCCGACAGGGAAGCTGGCAGGGATGCCGGATACTCTACTGAATTGCTGCAATGTCGTCCGTCGGTAGTAGCAATTTGAAATTGGTTTGAGATAGGTTTAGATGATTCTTTGAGAGTCAATCTTTCTTCTGCAGCTACTGCTTTCAGACGATACCGCTCTGCTCTTGATCCGATAACCTGTCCCAGTACAGATGCTGCGATCGTAAATGCCATAGCTGACTTGGGCATCAGTATAGATTTCCTTAGCATAGCTATGAATGGAACTGCTGCATGAACAGCTGCAAACCATGATGTTGAAAATTTTTCAGTGTGTTCTCTCCATATTCCTAAAGGAACATTTGCAGCCATTCCCAGCATCCCGATCACAAGAATTTTTGCCGGCAAGGGTTGCGGCCGCAGATTCTTTGCGAAAGCAGTTCGTGCTAAGGCTGCTCGGGCTGCAACCACTGCAGGTGGGCATTTAAATTTCATGCCTGGTGGGGGTTGGAAAGCTTTTGCAACAAGTGGTAAGACATTACTGACTGCTCGATACGATTTTGCAATAGGACAGTTACCACTTTGCAGCCATTCATTGCCCATTGCTTCGTGATTAGATTGCCCTCCCTAAATAAAAACATGAAAAAAAATGCTAAATCAATGAAGAAGTTACTCAAGACTGTAATCTTGAACTTTGACCTGAAGTTCTTCAAGAGAATCGATTAAATAGTAAAACTAGATCATTTACCTTTGAAGAAGACTCCTTCTTGGATGAACTGTGATTTTTCTTCTGATTACCCCACTTCTTAGAGAATGAATCAAAGCTGAATGGACCTCCAGGTCCAAAAGATGAAAGACTAATGGTGGCTGCCTTTGCAGCTAAAGGATTTAACCCCACTAGGCTTGGTTTTCGCTCCACTTTCTCAGAGTCTGAGAATGATCTTTCAGAAAGTGGGACTACTCCCTCTCGTCCATGGAATAGCCTGAATGCAACTTCGAAATTCGGGCCATCTTCAAAGATTGGACCTTTTCCTTTTTGTGCCTGGCAAAAGAAGTTGGCAAAAACACAACCTAAGTTTCAAATCTGTACCAGAATTTAATGTGAGACATTAGATTAAAGAAAAGGAAAACAAGTCAAAACTCGTGTTTCTCCAACCTAAAGAAGCTTCACATCCCAAGAGAGAAAGTGATTATTGAAACACATAAGGGAAAAGAAATCCAAGGAAATAACTTACAGGCATTTGGTAAGGAATGGATGAGGAGAAGGAAAAATTAGTTGGTTCATTAATGTTTCTCAAAAATGGACATCTAAGCATGTCCACTTGAGAAGGTACAGACTCCTCATTTAATCTGCTGAAGAGAAAATCCATCTTAGTAGGGCAGCAAACTTTACCTGCACATCAATACCGAAGCGCAATCAGAGAGTAATCCAAACTTTTTCGGGTGCGTACTGGATAAATCTTCAAAAAACTCAAAGATCTAACTTGGAGTTATCAAACTAACCACACAACATATAATCATGAGTGTTTAAAAGGAAGAAACCAGGTGGTCAACGTTCGATCTTGAACAAAACTAAGGGAAATAACACATGGATCATTATGATATTGGTCTTTTCGATTTAGTGCGGACAGTATAATTATCCAAAACATTCGTCAAGTTCTCTAACGGCTCAAACTTTTACTCGATAACCACACGATCAAGAAATCCACGCACACAAACCCAGATTCAACAATTGACTATGCAAAATCTCAATGCTATAAAAACTTCGAATCAACGAAATTGTAAACATCTAAATCAGCAAAAATCCAATCTTTCCCATGAAAGGCCATTTAGCAGTAACGTGTGAGCCGATATTGAAACTCAAAAACCAAAACCCACATCAGAATTATCGATCCAAAGCCGAAACAACGACCATAGTTACATCAAAACCAACGTACCAAAACCGTACCTTCTCTTTCGAGCGAAAAATGGAGAGGTGAGGAGTCCAAACTAGAGAAACGTGAAAATGGAGAGGAGGGAAAGAATCAAAATGAGTTGGTGAGAACCAAGGCTTGATGATGACAGAAAAAATAACCAAAAAGAAAGACAAGAGTGGCCGGCGTCTTCGTGCTGACCACACGCCTTTGTGAAGTTGTCAAAGTTTGAACAACGTGGGAACAACGAGGCTTGTTCTTTTGTTTTTTTGTTAGCTCAACAAAATATTAATAATGGAGTCGTTAAAAGTACAATTATATGGTTTGGTAGTTTTTTTGGGTTGGTCAACCAATATATTTGTTTCCCTCTTTATACCTTTTTTCTGGAATGAGAAATTTAAAATTATTTTTT
>JANIPM010406110.1:0-13105 GCA_027478405.1 Erythroxylum cassinoides | reverse complement strand
TCTCTCAACCACCGAAATCTCTCTTCTTTCTCTCTTTGATTTGTTATTTCTCTTTTTTCTCTCCTATTTTCGTTTTTCCCCTTCTTAAAATAGGAAGCCAACATTTCTTCTTCCATTTCTACCCTTAATGAGTCTGAAAAGTCCATTTTACCCTTCCTTATAAGCTTAGGTTCTTTTAATCTTAAGTGTCTTGCCAAAAACACCCTTGAACATTCTTATAACCTTAATACTTTAATTCAGTCAACTTATATCATATAATCTTTCTAACATCAACATAATAATTAACTCCACAAACTTTAATAAAGACCTCATAATTATGTAAATCACACTTATTCATCAAGAAAAAAATTTTGGGGGCCAATAATATATCCAAAGAAAGGTTATAAAGATTAGTAAAGAATGAGATTCTATCGAATCTAGATTTTTTTGATCTTGGCTTATGTGTGAAATCATTAAAGGCAAGCAAACCAAACATAATAAGAAAGGAGCCATAGGAAGCAGTCAGCTTCTTAAAATAATACACACCAACATTTACGGACCTTTTGACACTATGTCCTTTAATGGAGAAAAATACTTTATCATCTTTATAGATGATTTTTCATGGTATGGATATATCTATTTACTGCATGAAAGATCTCAAACTATAAATGCCCTTGAGGTGTTTATAAAGGAGGTTGAGAGGCAATTGAATAGAAAAGTGAAAATTATAAGATCTAGTAGAGATGGTGAGTATTATGGAAAGTATTATGAATCTTGAAAGTGTCCTAGTCCTTTGCTAAGTTCCTTGAAAGTCATGACATACGTGCATAATACACTATACTAGGCACACCACAAAAAAATGGTATGGTAGAATGGAGAAATAGAACAGTAATGGATATGGTTAGGAGTATGATGAGTAATTCCCATTACCCAAAAGTTTATGGATTTATTCACTTAAATTTGCTATGTATTTGCTAAGCAAGGCTCTTAGTAAGGCAGTTTCTAAAACTCCTTTTAAGTTATGGGCTAGAAGGAAACCTAGTTTAAGACACCTACATGTTTGGGGTTGTTTTAAAGAAGCACGTATCTATAATGCATATAAAAGAAAATTTGATTTTCAAACAGTTAGTGGTTACTTTATTGGTTACCTAGAGAAATCCAAAGTGTACAGGTTTTATTGTTTGAGCCATAGTTCTAGATTTGTTGAAAAAACCAATACCAAAATTTTTGAAAATGGTGAGGTTAGTAGGAGTGCTAAAAATCAAGTTGTGGATGTTAATGAAATAAGGGTTGATGTTCCATTGCCCTAAATGTTCTTAAACCCACAACTACAACAAATGTTGTTCCTGCTTTTAAAGATCAAAATAATCAAGAAAAATATTTAAATAATAAAGAAGCACCCCATGAAAAACCTAACCTACCTGGTACTGCTGTGACCTGTAACCAAATTCAAAAAGAAACCAACTTCTGTTAATACAAATTAATATAGTAGTGGAAAGTAGGTATCGTTCCCATAAGAAATTTTTAACGGTAAAGAGTTTACAAGTTCAAAACTAAAATAAAGTAATAAAGGGGGGTTTCAATTCACGAAATTTTAGAAAAAGATGACAAAATTCAGAAATTAATAAAAAAAATTGGATCTGAAAATTTAATAGCCAAACCTTGGTTTTAGGTCATTGATATTATCATACTAATATGGATTTTTGATATAAAATTCAGTTCATCAATAAACATTCATTGGGTACTATTTTCTCTTAAGTTTAAATGAATAGAAACATGTATTCTAAGCATTCTTACTAATGAACAACTTAGATACGATCGTAAGTTCAATTGAGTAATAGCTTTAAGAACTAAGAAACCAGTGAACAAGGCAACACATGTACAACATGCATTTAATCAAGATGAGTTTCTTCTTATAATTTCCAACTCTAAAGTAAAGATGGTAATCCTAATTGCCACTTGTGATTAGCAAAATTGAACGTCATATTTCACTAACCTCACTATTAAACGAATCAATTCCTAGTTGCGCATCCCAAAAATTAACCAATTCAATCATAAAAAGTAATTCGGAAGGCACTCAATATTCATAAACAAAACAAACTTTATTGTAACACGTCAAACATAATAGATGATAACATGGTTTCCTTCAACCAAGAAAAATTTAGCTACTCATAACAAAAGTGAAAATCAATAAATAAATGGCCAATTGTAAAGTCTCCATCCTTGATCTTTCTTAGAAAATCCAAAAATCCCTAGAGAAATACTGCAGAAATTTAAAGACCTAACTATGGCTAACCAAAAAAAAGAAGAAGAACTACGAAAAAATTCTATATAAGAAAGTAAAACTATCCCTAAAGTGCTGACATGAACAGTAGCAATTCTCCTCCTCTTATGCTTTTCAATCCTTCCTCTCTCTCCTTTTTTTCAATGATCTTTGGCAGATAATCTTCTCCTAGATTCAGGTGGCAAATCCCTATTAATAAGGATGCATATGATTCTCAAGATCATGAAAATCTCAAGTGAATCAGATCTGCATTTGAAAACAGATTCTCCAGATAGTCTTTGTCCTTGCACGTGTCGACACTTAGTCACTGAATTTTCTGCTATTCTAAAATTTTGAATTATCTTTTTTCCTTTGCATCTTTTTGATTCAATTTCATCTCTTAAGTGTTGAAAATCATCTGAGAGCAATTAAGTAGTAAATCCATCAGTTTTGAATAATAATTTAAATACATTAAAGAGATTTATATACAAAATAAGCATAAAATGACAAATTAACATTACCACTATCTCATGCGTCTACAACAATTAGTATAGCTTTAAATAAACCTATAATGGTTAGAAAGTTGGCTATTTATGATGATTATGTGTTTTATTTGCAAGAGTCGGATTATGATTGTGGCATCGATAATGATCTTGTTTCGTTTTCATAAGCTATAAGTAGTGATAAGTTTGAAAGATATATTAATGTTATGAAAGAAGAGTTAAAACTAATGGCTCAAAACAATGTCTGAGATCTTAGAGACTTGCCAAAAGGTTTTAAACAAGTTGGTTGTATATGGGTCTTTAAGACCAAGCGCAACTTGAATGATAATATTGAAAGATATAAAGCTAGACTTATTGCCAAAGGTTATACTCAGAAAATGACATTGATTATAAGGAGACTTTTGCACCTGTGTCAAAGAAAGATTCATTGAGAATAATTTTAGTATTAATGGTTCACTTTCATTTAAAGTTACATTAGATCAAAGTGAAAACAACCTTTCTGAATCGGATCTTGAGGAGGAAGTTTATATGGATCAGCCTGAAGGTTCTTTAGTTGAAATTAAAGAAAGAATGGTGTGTAAATTGAAGGAGTCAATATATGGACTTAAACAAGCTTCTTGGAACTAGTATGTTAAGATTAATAATACCATTACTTCTTTCGGTTATGAGGAAATCATTGTTCAACGGTGTATTTACCAGAAGATCAGTGGGAGTAAATTTATATTTCTAGTTTTGTATCTTGCTGACATTTTGCTTGTTGCTAATGAATTTTATATAAGACTAAAGAATTTCTTTCTAAGAATTTTGAAATGAAAGATATGGGAAAGACATCCCATATGATTGGAATTTCAATATTCCGCATGAGATCAGAAGGATTAATAAGATTGTCTTAGAAAGCTTATATTGAGAACATTCTTGAGAAATTTAACACTAGCAAGTGCTCAACAGGTGTAATCCCTATTCAAAAAGAAAACAAGTTTAGGCTTATGCAATGTCCAAAGAATGATGTGAAACTTAAGGAAATGGAAACAATTCTATATGCTTTTGTTGTAGGTAGTGTGATGACCTACAAACTTGTACTAGACCGACATCAGTCATTACAAGAAAAAAGGTTTTCATGATGAAAATTACATATGGAAAATAAAGCTTTTTTGTCGAAAACAATTTTGGCGATTAAAATTATTGACAGAAAAAGAGTTAGATAAATGAACGTTGGTAAATTTAGCGACAAAAGTTTATATATCCATTGCTACCATTAGCGGCAAAATTTTGGAATTCCATTGTTAAGTTAAAGAAAATTTACTAACGGATTTATAGAATTTTGTCGCTACTTTAGGAACAGAATCCCAATATGCTATCGGTAAATCGTATGTTTATCACTAAAGTTACTGACAGATATATATATTTCTGTCTCTAAATTTATCGACAGACATATTAACCATTGCTAAATTTTTACCAGCGGAGCAATATATTATGTCGATAACTTATGAACAGATTTATTTATTCCATCACTAATTAGCGATGAAATGGTATTTTCCGTCAGTAATGTATCAATGAAAGTTATCATTTCATTGTTATTTAGTGATGGAATGTTGTAGTTCAATTGAAAATTTTGACTTTGATAAATTTCTACTCTCATTTCTCACTTTGATAAGTGTAACAAAACATCCAATACATTCACTTATACAGGTGGTGATGGCGGATGCTCTGACTGCTGTAATGTTATCTCTTCACTTCAATTGATCCATTTTAATACGAAGTTGGGCTATGTACTCCATCAACTATTGCAACTGAGTTGCCAACCTCTCTACTATGCTCTTAAGCTAAAGGACTCTATCATTTGATGCAGACCACCTACTAGATACAGCTATTGTGGATGTGAAGGATTGCGAACAACATATGTTTACAAATGAACTTAAGTCGAAAATCCTTTCACAGCGGTCCTTACCACCCACTGCATCAAGATATATCTGACTCTCATCAACAGTTTCAAAGTTCTGAAACTGTCATTCAATGCTTTCTTGTATGTGTTCGTATCATTATAATTGTTTATGTTAATAAGTGATACTTCTTAAGAATTAAAATTAAAGTATAGATTTTACATACATGAACTTGTCTGCATCGAGTGTTGATGAAGGTCACACCATCAAGCTTCTTGGTATGAGTATGCAAAAAGAGCTAGCATGGTATAGGCTTCCTATCCATAGACTTTCCCTGCATCAGAATAAATTGTTATAAATGAGCTATAATTTACAAAAATTTGGCAAAATTTTCTCTATTTTTTATATGTACCCCTTGTTAGAAAAAAGAAACTTAACAACACAGTCATGAATGTCACCAAACATTTATAACATTATTATTCTCCATAATGTACATATATTTTCATTTTAAATTCCATACATCAAATTACATTGAAATCAAATTTCATACATCAAAGTACAAAAATTAGAATATAAGTGTAAAGTTTTGATACTTATAAGTTGAATTGCATGCTCCTGGTGGGTTAAAGATCCTCTAGTGTGTCCAAGTAGGCTCTCTCCATCTGGTTCTCTATGTTTGTTGGCAAACCGTGCTCTAAAATGAATATTACCTCAGATGATGCCCAATACTGCTACCAACGACTCCATATACAAAATCTAAAAATAGGAGCCAAGAACTGTAGTAAAAGTCATGACAATGTCGCCAATTTATACAATAAACTTAGGCTCAATCAAATTCTCCCACACTTAGACCTTTGTACTCCTGGACAAAGTTTATAGGAGTCAAAGAGACACAAGTGCAAAGGAGAATTTCGACCATGCTTAAAATAAGTGTAGGAAATTGGTAAAAATCACTTTCTCATAAATCAATCAAAGTATACTAAAAGAGTGCAAAGAAAATAAAAACTATAAGAATTTAATCTAAAAGATTGAACAAAAGAGATTTCATTCAAGGCAAGGTGTTTGCTCTCATCTCACTTATTTTTGGGATAATTTCACTCTAAAATCTGCTTAGTCCATTCTCTACCATAAACTTGTGATACTTCTACCTCTCCACTACAAGAACTATAATTTCGAAAATCAAGAGAACTTTTCAAGGTTGTAATGCACGGATTGCTAGATGAAATGGATAGAATGGACGAAAAAAGAAAAAATATGTGTACATGCGCCACAATTATGAAATAGATGTCAACTGTAAGACAATATTTACAGAAACGACAACCTATTATATTTCTTAACCCCTTTTTTTTGGAAATTGTTCTCTTTTTTTGTTTTAAATTTTGTTGAGAATTTTCTTTTGAGAATATATATATAATATATAGTTTCTTTTTGGAATTTTTTTTCATTGGCTTTTCTTAATAACCAATTTCTTGAGATAACTAGAAGAAAACGAGAAATAAATTATTAACACCATAAGAAGATGTGTGCATGTACTCAAAAATCTGGCTCAAGGGGCTAGCAATAGGTAAGTGTTTATGGGGTTTGTGTTTGGGTCAACAGGGTTTTGAAAGAATACCTCTATCATGTTAACAAAATTCTAGTTCATTAAGCTTTAATTAAGAATTAAAACAAGTTCTAGAGAGATATGGAATTAAGCAGATATACACAACAATGAAAGAATTCAGGCCCAAATATCCTTCCAACAAGGTTAATATCTCAATTTACAATCTCAAGGTTTAAAAACATAAAGTGCTACTTAGTCAGCATACCCTCACTTACTTTGTGTTGAAAACATTGAAAATGAAATTAACCAAAACCGACTATCATTCAAAGAATAAAAGGTATTTTCAAAAACACAGGGACTGCTTTGAAACTTATAAAATCTTTGAGATACAAGAGTGATAAAAATCTAATTAGGGAAAATTGTTAAATTGAGGCAATTTAAAATCCATTTTTGCAAGAGCATGGCACCGTAGTGAAACCAAGAGTTCTCCACGGCGAACAATTCAGTATGCAAACGTTACCGCGACAAAGAAATAATTCGCTGCGACGAAAAGAACTAATTCGGCACGGTGCCGTGGCGAAGGTAGAGTGTGTCGCGGCGAAAACTTACAGAAACATTTGAACAACTGATTTGCCTCAATCACTAAGTTTTAAATTTTAACATTATGCATAATTGACTAACACAAACATTTAAATGGCCAAAAATGATGCACATGCACAACAAGAATTGCAAATTGAAACATCCCCTACACTTAAACATCATATTGTCCTCAATGTGAAGAACAATTAAAACAAATATGCAATCAAGGGTACAAAATGCAACCCAATCAACCTCATCGAATTCCTCAAACATGGAAGATGTAGCTCGCATCAAATCAAAACTACTGTGGGGATTATTGAATTGAAACTACATAAACTGAAAACTAATCCTAGGTAGTGAAACGGTTTCTCCCCCACACTTATTAAACATACTTATGCATCTATAATGTCATATTCAATCACAAAGCATGTTGGACCCTGAACTTTCCTTGAAATTTTGAAGTGTCAAGTGACATGAAAATGAGAAAATTAGAATGAATAAATAAAATTTTTTTTGAATGTGAATAGTTAGATGAGATTAAGATAGGTGAAAAATGCTTTTGTTATTGAGGTTTATGTTAAGGTATAGCCTAAAATGGCGTTTGAAGTTTAAATGAAATTATTAGTGAATAAATTGCAAATTTTAAGAAATAAAGAGAAAAGAGTGAGAATATGAAGAATTAAGAAAAGTTTGACTTTTTGGTCATATAGAGTTGACTTTTTGATTTAGGTCAAATTTGAGAAAATAATCTTGATGAAACTTGTAGCTTATGTTAAAAGCTTTCTGTCACCTTAAACTTTGATATTTTTCGATATCGGGAGTAAAAGTTATGATCAGTCAAAGTTTGTTTTGTAAAAATATCTTTAAGTGTACATTTGCGTGTACTCGGCTTTGAGGCCACTCGTCGTACGGATTTAGTCTGAATTGGAGTAAGTGGTCTTCATGAAAGTTGTAGCTTGTCTGTCAATCTTTCCGACGCTATAAAGTATGCAATTTTTGGATGTGGGAATTGGAAGATATGAAATTTGAAAGTTTGGAGTTTGTTTAGGTGATGTTTAACAGGGCAGTAACTTTGACTAGGTTTTTGACCCCTTTAGAGATGGAATTAGTTTTTGACTTCTCCATAGAAGTTGTAGAGCTTCCTTTTATCTTTCCATCGACACCAAATTTGTCAAATTTGGAGTTCGGGATCATGAGTTATGATTTTTGGAAAAGTCAGTTTTATTAATAGATTTGAAGTCCTGTTATTTTTTTTATGTTGGGTCCGTGTTTTGCGTACCGAGGCAAACTGGGCCCCGCATACTCCAAGTTTGCACGCAATCACAACCTTAATCAGTATTGTCCTCTTTAGTACTCGAACTCGAGACCTCAAGGCTTTGTTGCATTTAAATGCACGCCTCTTACCATTGAGCTAAGTTAGCTCAATGATAAGAGGCGTACTTGCAAAAAGTAACAAAACCTTGAGGTCTCAAGTTCGAGTACCAAAGAGGACAACACTGATTAAGGTTGAGGTTGCGTGCAAACTTGGGGTATGCGGGACCCAGTTCGCCCCGATACGCAAAACATGGACCCAACATTAAAAGGCAATAGTAAGAGGCGTGCATTTAAAATGCAACAAAACCTTGAGGTCTCGAGTTCGAGTACCAAAGAGGACAATAGCACCAAGGTTGTGGTCGCGTGTAAACTTGGGGTACGCATGGTACGCAAAACACGAACCCAACAGAGCAGAAGTAAGTGGTAAGTGAAGGATGAGAAACAATCTGATGATTATGGTGGATCCTGCACCTCCTGGTGGACGTTTAGCTGATAGCCATGCTATGGTGAGGCAACTCGACCACTTGCCACTTCGGTGCTAATGTCCACACTCCTCGGTTCACTTATAACATTAGCCAAAAATCCTTCTTCCAAGGAGTCATTAGTGAATGGGTTCATTGCAAGTTCAAAATCAGTGCATGCATCATCAACAACAATATCAAGCATGTTAACTCCTTGGAGTGAATAATCCTCATAGGGGTGTTTCATAGCCTCATACATGTTAAAACTCACCTGCTGATCTCCTACCTCCATGGTGATTGTACCTTCTTTCATGCTAATCATGGTACTAGCAGTTCTTAAGAAGGGTCGATCGAGAATCAAAGAAGTGTCCTACACAACTTCAGAAGACATATAAAACACATAAAAATCAGCTGGAAAAACTAAACCCTTGACCTGGACCAAAATATCCTCTATAATGCCCATAGGATGCCTAATCGACCTATCAGCCAATTGGAGAACTACAGATGTAACTTAAGATGCTTATCTCCCAATGATTGATGAACAGTCTTAGGCATAACATTAATGGCTATCCCCAGATCTAACAAAGCTCCCCCTATGGTAACTTTACCTATTGTACAAGGGATAGTGAAAGATCCAGGGTCTTGGACTTTTACAAGGATTTGAGGCTTGAACAAGGCAAACACATTTGAGCTTACTTGGACTCTTTCATTTGGCCTAAACTTCCTCTTATGTGTACATAGGTCTTTAAGCTATTTGGCATAGGCAGGAACCCGTTTCACAAGATCATGCAAAAGACTATTGACTTCCACTTTACAAAACAAATCAATGATATCTTTTTCATGCTTAATGTCAGTCATTCGTTTGCTTATCAAATATAAATTAGGAAAAGGAAGGTCTTAAAGATTTACCTCCTTACCATTGGCTTTATTCGCTCTATGCTAGCTTGATTCCACATGCTCCTTTGTTGTTGCTTGTTCCTTGTAGCTCTCTTAATTAGCTCCCTTGCTCCTTGATTCGGACTTCTTTTCAGTCAAAAGTGATTTTTCTTTGAAGTTTTTGGGTTTTTTTTTATTTTATCCTTTGTTAAAGGCAATTCTTGACTCTCAATCTCCTCTTTGCCTTCTTCCTTATCTTGATTTTTGAACCTCACTTGTTTCCCACTTCGAAGAGCTATTGCATTTAAATTTTTGGGGTTCATAACGATGTTTGAAGGGATAGCTCCATTACTTCTTGCTTGACTCTCACTCATGTTGTTGGATAGTTGGGTGACAAAGGAATTGATATTTTCATCTTTTGTCTCCCATTGCTCCATTCTCTTTTCTAGAGCATTAAACTGAGTAGCATTCTTAGAAGAGTCTTGCTGAATAAGAGAAGCTATGGCATTGAACTGATTGTTGTCAAATTTCCTTTCTTCCATCATCAAAGTCATCATATTGTGCATTAGTTGGTTGGTATCCTCCTTAGGTGGGACGGTCAAGGCTTGCTGTTAGTTGGGGAACTGGATAATGGAAGTACCAGCTCCTCCCCCTTGTTAAAATATGTTTGGAGCCCTTCCCTCTTCATTCCTCCAATTGAACCTAGGGTTGGCCTTCCATCCCTTGTTATAAGTGTTGGAGTAAGGGTTCCATCTCTGATTTGATCGTCCCGGATACACTGTAGACACCTCTTCATATCGACCGGGGAAAACACTAGATATGTGCATTACTGACCCACAAGTATCACAACTGTGTGCAGTAAGATCCATAGATGATGTCGAGCTATGCACATTTATATTCTTCAATTCTGCAGTGATGAAGGATAATTGTGAGGCCACTCTACTCTCCAAATAGTCAACTTTTGACTCCAAATTCTCCATTCTTTTGGATTGGGTTGTTGTGGCGCCCAACTCATATACTCCTCTGGTCTCTCTATCGCTGTACTATTGATGATTCAAAGTCATCTTCTTAATCAAATCTCATGCCTCTGTAGCTGTAAGATCAATTAAAGAACCTCCTGATGCCACATCCAACATACCTTTATCTTGACTTTTTAACCCATCATAAAAATAATGCACTAACTGCTCGTCAGGTATCTGGTGATGGGGGCATCTAGACAATAGATCTTAGAAGTGGTTCCAATAATCATAAAGGGATTCATCATAATCATGCCATGCTGAATAGATCTCCTCCCTCATTGATGAAGTTCTGTAGGCTGGAAAATACTTTTCCAAGAATGCTTTCCTCAAATTTGCCCAACTATGGTAGGCATTCTCCAAGTGCCTTGGGAGGCTTATATACCACTCCCGGGCTTTTCCTTCTAGTGATAAGTGAAAAACCCTCCATAGTACTTGATTGAGTGAGGCTCCTACCGGCTTCGTACTCTAACAAATCATAGACAAAGATTGCAAATGCATATAGGGATCCTCTCCTACCAATCCATGAAATTTAGGAAGAGAGTTAATGAGTAATCCTTTAACTTCAAAATTAACATCAAAATTAGGACAAGTAGCAGTAAATAGATCATAATTAACATCAGAAGTAGTTGCCTCCCTAATGGTTCTCCTTCTTTGATTCTCATTGTTCTCTCTAACCCGTTCATGTTCCCCATTACCTCCATTATCACCATTCCTAGGTTGGTTAGTATGAAAGTTAGGGCTTGCAGAAAAGCTAGATTCTCGACCATGATCACTCTATCTACCGACTCACTCTCACTTCCTGGCCGACTAGACTCTTTTTCTCTTCTCTCCTTTCTAATCTTTCTCAAACGTCTCTCAATTTCAGGGTAAAAAGGTAGAAGCTTGACTTTCTTGGGCATGCACGAAAACAATTTTAAATGAAACTAAAATAAAATAAAAAGTAACAAAAATTTCTTGCAAGCACACAAAGTCAATTCAAAAGGGTATGAAAGTGTGTATAACAGTAAAGTTTGCAAGTAAAGTATGTACGTATGAAAAATCAATAAAGAAATGTTCAAAACTATGTGGTGTAAAAATACTAAGTATGTAGTATTCAAAAAGTTTGGTATCCTATTTGTTTGAGTTTTCAAAAATTTTTATTCTAATGAAAGAAAATGAAATCCTATGCTATTGACAAGTATGAAAATAAACTATCTAAGATGCCATCTAAACTAAGGCTCCTCACCTCACTTAGTAGCAAAAATGACAACAACTAACCTAAAGAACCAATTGCGTGGTTCCCCCGACAACGGCACCATTTTGGTTCGAAGCCTTTTGTTCTTACCCTTGGAGGTCAAATAAAAAACTTTAATTCCAAGGATTGCAGTATAGAAAGCAACCTCGGGTCGTTTCACTTAATCGGAACCTGATCAATGGAACTAAGTTAGCCTATATGTCATGATATGCAAACCAAATTAGTGACAAAGTGGGGGTTTAAATATTTGAAAATTTGGACAAAAATAAGTGAATTGAAAGAAAATGTAATGAAAAGTATTTTTGGATTTAGGGAATAGAAAAGCGATAAAATGAACAATGATCAAATGATGATAGTATCCTCTTGAAAAGCAGCTTTGACTATCATAGTTCAAAACAAATTTTTATGGGAGTGAATCACTAAGTTTCAAATGGTAAACCTTAAGTCCAAGATTTTAATCAATGAACTCCATTTCTTAAAACCTTGTTGAATGCTCTTAGTTTGTGCAATGGGTAAGTCAATGCAATAAGTCATTTTGGGTTCTAGAATCATCTCAATATCAAACACAACTAGTCAGATAAAAGAGAATTAACCAAATCACAAATAGAAATATATGAGACTTCATATATTCAAGTTCTAAGTTCTACATCAACAAATAGTAATAACACATTGAATGTCCAAAACTTGATTAAACTCTAATCAAGAATATTCAACTACAGTTCACAAATCTTAAACCTAGGAGTTCATAACAATGTAGCTGAATATGGAACAAACTACTCCCTTTTGAAGCCCATTGAACTCTAGCCATTGCTACATCTTCAAGAGGCAAGAGGTGCCTAGCCAAGCATCACTTTAGGAGAATTCACAACTGGAAACCCACTGGAAGCATCCATGGTAGCAGTTGTCGGTGTAGGAGTTGACAGTGAAGTGGAGGAGAGTGGAGAATGAGTGTCCAAAGGTTGAGAGAGAGGGAAGGTGTGGTCTATGATATGTGTGTCGGCTCTCTCTTAACCTAAAATGGTAGGTTTTTAAAAGAAAACATGAGTTTGGATTGGGTTGAACAATGGGTAAACTTCCAAAAATGGTTTCCTGAAAGTTTTAGCTTCATTATAGGTTATTTCACCATAGCGACATAATTAATTTTCACCGCGACGAACTTTTCCCGAAAGTTCTGCCTGGAATTCTTCATACGACAAACTTCCTATTGCGCCGGTTCACTTGTTGACTCTACTTCAGCCTTTCATTGACTCTATATCTTCTTCTTGAGTCCCTTCTCCTTGAGTCTCCTATAATGAACGAATGGTAGTTTGCAGTATCAATTGTTCTCAGAAAATTAATTAGTGCAATTAATACTGATTTGTGACAACTTTTACTCTTAAACTACATAAAATAAAGGTAGACACTCAAGAGTCAATTTAAGCATAAAATCTAGAAATAGGAGCCAAGAAGTGTAG